>PVKA01049073.1:0-13450 GCA_004027165.1 Ctenomys sociabilis
CTTTTTTTTTTGTTTTTTTTTTTTTTTTTTTTTTTTTTTTTTTTTTTTTTTTTTTTTTTTTTTTTTTTTTTTGTCTTGTTTTTGAGACAGGGTCTCACTGTGCAGTTCAGGCTGGCCTCAAACTCACTTCGTAGCTCAGGCTGGTCTCGAACTCACAACAATCCTCCTGCCTCAGCCTCCCGGGTGCTGGGATTACAGGCACGCACCACCACGCCCGGCTAGTCTATTTCTTTTTCCTTTAGCTTGGTTAATTGAAGTCATCTACATTGATGATACAATTTATGTATATCAGCTTATCTTTGTCATGGTATTTTCCTGGTTTCCATTGCCTGCCTTTCCCTTGTGCTTGCCTCACCTGGTCGTTTATTTCTGTTGTTGCTGTTCTTGGAATTGTGGTCATTTTTATCTCTCTCTAGAATATCTTTCACTACTCTTGATAGAGTTGTTTTGGTGGCCCTAAATCTCTTCAGTTTTCCTTTGAAATGAACATATCTTATTTCTCCATTAATTTTGAAGGATGGTTTTTCAGGGCACATTAATCTGGGTTGGAAGTTGTTTTCTTTCAGGATTTGAAATTCTTCACTCCAACCTCTTCTTGATTTGAAGCCTTATGTTGAAAAAGTCTGCTGTGGGGCCAGTCAGATAGCTCAGTGGATTAAAGCTCTTGTTGAAGCACACATAGAGACAGGGTGTGCCATGCTGGCCTTGCCCCTGAGGGATGCTGAGATGCCAACTGAGACTGGACATCATGGCACATATCTGTAATCCCAGTACGTGGAAGGCTGAAAACAGGAGGACCAGCAAGAGACTGATTGTGTAGTGAGACCCTATACAAAAGAAAAGTTTATTGTGATTCTAATGGGCTTTCCTTTATAGGTGATTTATTCTTTTCTCTCATGGATTTTAACATTCTGGGTATTTCTTTTTGCTGAATTTCTGAATTTTCATTTTTTTTGAAATATATTTTGTACAGGCTCTCACTATGTAGCTCAGACTCATAGTGATCCTCCTGTTTATAGCCTCTCCAGTGCTGGGATTACAGAAATGCACCATCATGCCTAGTCTCAGTGGCTAGCTCAGCATACCTTGGGGCAGGGTCAGCACCTGTGGTGCTGAGGACTGACTGAAATCTTCATTATTATATTTCTTGGTTTAGTTTTATGCTTTCTCCATGCTTGGGAAAATTTCCATCATTTCTGACAAACTTTTTTATGACATTTATGCTGTCTCCAGCTTTCTCATTGACCCCAATCAATTTTATGTACTCTTCTTTGGTTCATCATATAGCTGTTGAATTTATTTTTCATAGTATATTGCTCTTTCTAAGATATCTTACAACTCATGATCACTAACTGCAATTCTGTTTTTGAGATCTGAAATTCTACATTCTACATTCTACATTCATTTGGCCTGCTACATATAATTCCAAGGAGGTTTCTTTCCTTGTTGATGTTCTTGTTTTAATTGTTGTTTGTTTATTTGTTTGGTACTGGGATGAACTTAGGACCTTATGCTTGCCAGATATATGCTTATGCCACTGAATTATCTCCCAATCACTCAATGCTGGTTTTAATATTTTAGTTTACTGTTTGGATCTGTTTCATGGATTCCATTTCTTTCTTATGTTGGAAGTTTATTATTTCCATCATTTTTTGTCAGCTCATCTTTTTTTGGATTTAGTACAGGATCTACAGAGTCTCACTATGTAGATCAGACTCATAGTGATCCGCCTGTGTTCAGCATCACAAGCTCTGGGATTACAGGCATGGGCCACAACAACCAGTCTCAATCAACACTGTCTCAGCATACCCTGGTGGCAGGGCTGGCACAGCTCTCAGGGGATCTAACCCAGGCCACCACATCTACCTAAGCAGGTACTTTAGTCTGCTGCATTATTTGGCCATCCCTTCATCTACTTTTTTTAATCTGTTTCTTCTATAATATTTTTGATTTTAAGTATCATGTATTTATGTATCTGAGAGATTATTTTCTCTATATCCTTTCCACTTGTATTTTCACTTCTGCTGCTATCGTTTCAGAAAATTACAATGTTTGATTTCCAATTTCATCCATTTCAATTAGTTCCACGTTTATCCCAGGATTGAATTTTGCTTCTCTGTCATGTCACTTTGTATTTTATTTGTTTTATTTTGTTTTCATGCTGAGATTTCTCATCTCAATTTCTTATGAGATATGACTTGGCATTAGTATTAAAGTTTGCCCAGAGGAAGTCTGTTTTTCAAGGATGTCTTCTAGATGTAGGTGGTTTCTTATAGCTGTCCAGAAACCCTACCTTTCCTATTTGTAAGAGGTGCAATCTTACAATTTGGTTTGTCTCCCAATCCTTTGATAATGGGTGCGATGATGATTATGTCCTCACACAATCTCAGTGTTTGTCATAGAGGGTAAAACTATTTATAACATGTATTACATCCTATTTAAATGTTACAGTTAGTAATATTAGTTTCAGGTACAGTTTAACTATTCAAAAGGTACACTAACTATTAACATGATAGTTGATAGTTGATCACAGAAACAAATTAAAGTTATGAAACAAAATCAAGCATATGTTCTGCATTTGTGTGCAGTGATTTTCCTTATCAGAGTGTCTTTACCCTTGTGCCACAGGTGGGACAGAGAGCTTAGGATGGATGTGGGGTATAGTGATGAGTGAGATCAAATATAATACTGTCAGTGCTGGAGGTTATAGGATGAACAGCTGCGTTTTTGAAACTGGAGAACACAGAATGAAAACAATAAAATACTCTATGAAGGAACAGTGAGAAAGTGCAGAGGCAATGCTTCTTCACTTGCAGTTGTGTGTTGGTACACACTTCTTGCCCACACTGTTTTCCTGGGATAGACTCACATTCCTTTCTCAGGTCCTGGTAGTCTGGGTAAATGGAGGAAGTGTAGAGTGTGGACCTACACTCCTCTCACAGGGCCTGCTATCCCAGGGATAGTTAGGTAAGCTTAATGATCAATACCTATCTGTAAAATAAAATATACCACCATAATTTTGCATTTATTGAAATTTAATGACAGGAAAAAATGTAATTATTTCAGTACAATCAAAGAAAGTAGAATACAAAATTGCTTTACTTGCATGTGAACTATTTATAAATTGAAATTATCTATAAAAATATAAATATACTAGAGACATTTGTGAAAAGATGGAAAGCTGAGTTCATATCTCTCCTTGGTCTTTCATGACTCCCTCTTGGCAAAAGCATGGTAGTCAGAAGAGTTAAATACAGCCATGGGCAGATAAATATTCCCTGTGGTGGTTGGGTCTTTGCATTATGCCATACACATAAACAGATCTGTATACACACAGAAGTTTTACTATTAGAAACAAAGATGCTGTGTATGGCGGCTTCGTCCTACAGCTCCTCACATTGAGTAGAAATACCACATTTGTAGTTCTTCATCTTTCACACCACTTATGGACTTGGATGGAAAAGAATTCCTTCTACTAAACTATGTGGGTTAAACCCAGAGGCATAATTTCTGTTTCCTTGATAGAAAAAGTCTTAGTTTCCTGGACAAATAAAGATATATAAGGAAGGAATGAGGTTATTTTCCACTACTTGAGATAGAGTTTGTTTCATCAGCCATCAATAAGGTCCATTTGTACTCCTATTTGGAGCAAAGGTGAGGGAGTGAAGCAGAATTGACCAATGTTTCAACGATTCTTGGCCTGTGGTAGAAAAACTCAATGCCCAAATAGCTCTAAGCACATGAACCAATTCATGTGTTTCAGTCTCGTTAACATGTGAAATTATTCCAGTTAATTCACTGAAAAAACTCTCTGATTCATCCTTTGGTCAATTCAATGGTCAATAGATCTTTGAGCCAATAATTTTCTATTGATTGTTTTGGTTCTGAACATCGATCCAAGTTTCTCATATGTATGCTATAGAAGTCCTGTACCACTCATACACATCTCCTAATCTGACAAAAGTTTATAAAATTCCTCTGCATATTTGAACAAAAGTGTAGCTTTGGTATTGCATTCATTCAGAAAATCACAGGTATGCCTGAAACCAGTACATATAAAAACATGTCGATATAGACACAATGCAAATTCCTATCCCATCTTTTTTATTCCAGGATAAACAGGGATCATAAAGTAGAACAGTGGATGAGCTTTACAGAGTTCTGTGAATTCAGGAGTTCCACCCAGTAGACAGGGATAGACCAACGATGACAGAGAACAACACCATTTTTATGTGAAAATAAATGGGGCTCCTCATTTGCTAGGCTCTGCCTATGGCCATACCACCCTGAACACAGCTGATCTTGTCATTAGTTAGGCTCAAAATTATGATAAGGAAGTCAGATAATTGGAAATTTAACAAATACATTATCTGTCCAAATGGTACATAAAAAAACACACTTAATTTTGAGAGTACTAGGGCAGTAGCTCATAAATTTTAAGAAGCACATACCTTGCAGCTCAGCACCAGAGCTATTAGGTAGCTATCTTTGAGAAAATAACAAATATGTACACAAGGAAACAACTAACATGTTACTTTCAGAATTTTGTAATAGCAGTAATCACAAAAAAAATGTATTCTAGTGAAAAACAAGTCGCTGTTGTTTTTCATTTCTCCATTTGAATAATAAATTTAAAAGCATTATGAATTATACTTACATGTACCTATATTGATATATCACAGACAACACTGAAAATTGCAAAATGATGTACTATGAATATTAGTTATATACATTTAGCAAACACAGGAAAGGATTTTAGATACTTTTATATATATGAACCTGTATTCTAAAGAATAAATTAGTATCAAAAGCTAACACACAGCAACTTCAATGAATGGGTCTATCTGCGAGGGAAAGAACAAAATGAGACAAAGCTTCAACCATACAAGAAACTTCTAATCATAGCAACAAATCATAGTGGTGAACAATTGAATTGTTTGTATGTTATTTTATGCCTTTTCTATATGATTAAAATGGGTCCAAATGAAAATAACTTTAAAAGTCATGTAAGTAAACAGACTGTACCATCATGTATAAGATACCATTGACATCAATGTTGGAGCCACACATGGTACTTGCTTTGGTATTGTATTATTCCTCAAAATGTAAATGCACTCAATCTATCCATTGCTCAACATCTTGGGAGTCAGTTTACTATGACAGAGAAAGTATGTGTGTCAGTGCCAGACTGACTTCATGGTGCGAATTCCTCAGATTATTTGTAATTATTATAAAACACATGCTACACAAGGTGTGAAGTCTTTCTTTCATGGGGTGTTAATTTCTAATGCTTGCTAACTTGTAGTTTCTTTCAGGCAAAAATACCTAGAAGGCATTTAATTTATCTGTGGTCCAACAATTTGAATGCAGTCTTATTTTTCTCATCTATGAAACCTAATGGCAATAAAATATTCAGCAGGTTTTAAGCAATTCAAATCCATTCCATTTCTGCCTTTTTATGAGAATTACCTATAGCATTTATTTCCACATTTAATCTCACTTGTCCATTATTCTTATGTAACTATTTCATGTCAGGCCTCATTATGTGAGCTAGGAAAGTCCAGTAACCTCCATAACCCTCAGGTTCTTACTTCTTAAACTGAGATGTGGTAAAATATCATGTAGCTCCTAAAGCATTTGGAGCATTAATATTTTTTAACTCCAAGCTCTAGTGAGAGTATGACTTGTCCTCTGAAATGTATCACAAAGAAACCTTACAATGTTGCTGTCATGCTCCATACATATAGGATTTATCATGTGGGGCAGTAGGAAAAGGAGCAAGGAATTGGTCTGAGCCCTTAAGGAAAACTATCAAAACTTGTGTGATGCAGAAGTTGAAACAAGCCTATTCTATATTTCTGTTTTTATTGAAGAACAAGCAGCAATGAGGCCATTCCAAATCAAATCATTAGGACAGATTCAAAAATTTATGCATTGCACATTGCTTTCGTATTGGCTTTCTGTTGCACAAGGTGCATACATGATACTCCATGCACAAATACTTTTAGAGCAGATGCTTCTGATTGATGAATTAAGAGAATATAGCTGCATGCCTATCTTTTTTTTCCAAAGCTGAATTATAATATGGTTTCAGTAAATAATACTTTTTACACTGTTATCTTTGCAGTGGTTATCCATAGCACAAGAGGCAGACAGGATATCCTGTCCAAACACCACTAGTGCATATATTCTTCTCACAGAACTATGCCAAAGCACTGTACATCTATCGTAACTGTACAGTTCATACGGAATGGTTCCTCTGCTGCATCCCCCCTTTTGTTTAGTCCTGTCAAAGATGGGTGTACCATTGTCATTCAATTATTATAGGTGCTTGAATTCAGCGAAACATTTCAACACAGTCCAGCACTCCACAAGAATAGTGGGTTATCAGAACAAGTTCTTGCTAGAACCATCCACAGCTCAGCCAACTATGACAGCCTACTGTATATACCTCATTTTTATACATTTCTGCTCGATGGTTAAGATCGAGCTAAAACAAGACATATATAAGAAAAAAATGTAACTTTTATATTTAATGAGGTCAGTAAAGTCCCCTCAGGGTTTATCCTGTAAGCCTGTCCCTCACTCTGTAGACCCTTTGTCAGTGTCAGCCATGTGGATAAGTCATGGCCATTGCTTGACCAGTTTGCTCTCTATGAAAGCCTGAGAGAAACTTTTCTCTCCATGTGAATCTCCTCAGGCACACTGGATCATTTATCACATTCCTCTGTGGCTCCACAGTCTCCTTGATTAGAAAATTTGGGGCACAACTGAGTTCCATGATGTTAGAGTACATGTTCTCCTATGTCCTGAGTCTTCACTGATCTTGAAAGACTAGGGCCAAAATGTTGGCTGAACTTGCAGCCCTTCCATTTCTCCAATTTTTGATCTTCAAACTTAGGTTGTTAACCATCCAGAAGAGAAGCTAATTATTACCCTGAAACATATGCAGTAACGTTTACCCTAACTACCTGACTAAATTCTTTTTAGGTGTAGTTTTACCTTCCATTTCTATTTCTTCTTTTGATTTCTTATACTAGGGAAAATATAAGATATTTGCACATGTGTGTCTGGTTTACTTTACTTATGAGTATATGACAAAATGACATGCACTTCAACATAAATGCTTCAAGGTTATCATTTTTTGTAGCTGAGTAATACTCCACTATATAGAAATACCACAGCTTTTTCAGCCATTTCTCATGTGACAGGCATCTTGTTTGTTTCCAAGATTTGGCTATCACAAATTGTGCTGCTATAAACATAGGCACACATAGGTACACTGTGATATGATGTTTTAAGTTCCTCTGCGAAAATAGCCAGCTTGAATGGGATTTCCGTCCTACTTTTGTGAGGAGTCTCCACACTGATTTCCACAATGGTTACACCAGTCTACATTCCTATCAGCAGAGGAGAAGTGTTCCCTTTTCCCTACATCCTCTCCAACAATTGTTGTTGGTTGACTTCTTTATGATAGCCTTCTTTCTGGAGTGAGGTTGTATCTCAGTGTTGTTTTAACTTGCATTTCAGGGATCGCTAGCGATGTGGAACATTTTTTCATATATTTATTCCTTTCTTCAATTTCGTCCTCTGAGAAGTGTGTTTTCATTTCAGATGCCCATTTCTGGATTGGGTCCTTAAACTTTAGGGCCCTAATGTATAATCTTTATAAATTCTAGTTAAGATTTTTTTCAAATTTGTGGATTATCTTTTCACTTTGTTGACAATTTCTTTTCATGTGCAGAAACTTCTCAAGAAGAGTTGATCCCAGTTGTTAATTCTTTCAAGTGTTTCCCATGCGAATACATGTTTCTTCGTGGACTCTTTGCCTACCCCTATGTCTTCAAGGGTTCCTCCTACTTTCTCTACCAGGAGATTGTTTCTATTTTAATGTTTAGATCTTTAATCCATTTTGACTTTAGCTTAGTGCGTGGTGATAGAACTGGGTCAAGTTTTACTTTTAGTTTTTGGCATGTAGAAATCCACTTATTCCAACTAATTTGTTCAAGAGGCTATCTTTCTCCCAGTAAGCTTGTTTGGCCTACTTGACAAAGTTCAGGTGGCTGACTGTGTTCGTAGATGCCTCTGTGTCTTCTAATCTATTCCATTGATCTTCAGGTCTATTTTGTTGCCAATACCATGCTGATTTAATCACAGTGGCTTTGTAGTATAATTTCAAGTCAGAAATTGTGATGCCTCTTGTCTTGTCTTTGTTGGCCAGGATTGCTTTTGCTATTCTATGTCTTTTATGGTTCCAAATAAATACTGGGAATGATTTCTCTATGTCTGGGATGTATGTTGTTGGCAGTTTGATAGGGATTGAATTAAATCTTTATAACAATTTTCGGAGTATGGCCATCCTCAGGATGTTGGTTCTTGGCATCCAGGAGCAGGGAATATATTTCCATTTTCTGAAATCCTCTCCAATCTCTTTTCTTAAGGTACTGTAGTATTCCCTGAAAAGGTTTTTGACTTCCTTAGTTAAGTGAATTCCAAGGTGTTTTGTTTTCTGCGGTGCTATTGTAAAGGTATTGTTTCTATAGTGTCCCTCTCAGTGTGTTTGTTGCCTGAGTAGAGGAATGCTATTGATTTTCGGGTATTGAATTTGTATCCTGCTCAGCTACTGAATTTGTGTATCATTTCTAGTAGCTTCTTGGTGGAGTTTGTTGGGGGTTCCATGTAAAGAATCATGTCATTTGCAAATAACGATAATTTAACTTCTTCTTTACTATTCCTATTTGTTTTATTTGTCCCTCCTCTCTAATGGTTGTTGCTAATGATTCCAAAATTATATTGAATAGGAGGGGTGAGTGAGGACATCCTTTCCCTGAATCAGATCTAAGAGTAAGTCAGTTTTCCCCCATTTAGAATTATATTAGCGGTTGGGTCATCATAGATGGCTTTTAACAAAGTGAGGAAGAGGCCTTCTATTCCAGTCTTTTGTAGGACTTTGAACATGAATGAGTGTTGGACTTTGTCAAAAGCTTTTTCTGCTTCAATTTAGATGATCATGTGGCCTTTAGAATTCAGTCTATTAGTATAGTTTATTGCGTTTATAGATTTTCAAATATTGAACCATCCTTGCATCCCTGGGATGAATCCTACCTGGTCAGTGTGTATATGATCTTCTTGATGATTTGCTGTATTTTATTTGCTAGGATTTTATTGAGGATTTTTGCATCTGTGTTCATGTGGGAGACTGGCCTGTAGTTCTCTTTTTTAGTTGTATCTTTCCCTGGTTTTGGAATCAGTATAATCCTTGCCTGCAGAAATGATTTTGGGAGGCCTGCTTTCTTGTCAATTTCATTAAAGAGTTTGAGGAGTGTAGGGATTATATCTTCTATAAATTTCTTGTAGAACTCAGGTGTGAATCCATGAGGACCTGGACTTCTCTTTGTCGGCAGGCTTTTTATTACATTGTATATTTCTCTGGCTGTTACTGCCTTACTGAGAGTTGTTATGTCTTCTTGATTCAGTTTTGGGAATTTTTACCTTTCGAGGAATTGGTCCATATCTTCTGTGTCTTCTATTCTGTGAGCATTAAGATTTTCAAACTAGCTATTGATGCTCTGGTTTCTCTTCAGACCGTATAAATCTTTCGCCTTTTTCAAACTAGCTATTGATAATCATCTGAATTTCCACTGGATCTGTGGTGATTTCACCCTTTTTGTTCCTTATTGCTTGTATTTGAATATTTTCTTTCCTCTTCTACATGACGTTTTAGAGGGGATTATTGATTTTGTTTAATTTTCAAAGATGCGGCTTTTCGATTCACTGATTTTATCAATTGTTTTTTATCTCAATTGAATAAATTTCTGCTCTAATCTTTGTGATTTCTTCCCATTATTGGTACTAGGTTTGGTTTGCTCTTCCTTTTCTGGATGTTGGAGGTACAAATTTGGATATTTATTTGTTCCCATTCTATTTTCCTAATGTATGAGTTCAATATGATTTTTCTCTCTGAGAACTGCTTTCTTCGCATCCCATAAATTCCAACAAGTTGTGGTTGAATTTTCACTGAAATTTAGATATTGTTGAATTTGTTTTAATTTCATCTGTGACCCATTGATTGCTGAGTATGATGTTGTTTAATTTCCATGTATTTAGCAGGTTTTTCTGGTTTCCTTTGTCGTTTATATCCAGTTTCATTGCACTGTGGTATTATAGTATGCATGGGATAATTTCTTTTTTCTTGCATATACTTAAGAATAACCTATGGACTAGTATGTGGTATATTTGAGAACATGACCCATGTGCAGCAGAAAAAAAATGTGTATTCAGCTGTGGTTGGGGGGAACACTCTGTGTATGTTCACCTGGTCCATTTGTTCAAGCTTTGGTTCAGTTTTGCCATTTCTTTACTAAGTTTTTGTCTGGTCGACCTATCTTTGTGAGATCAAGGGGTGTTAAGGTCGCCTGCTAATATAGTTGTCTTGGTTATTAGATTTTTCATGTCCATTAAGATTTTTCTTATACAGTTGGGTGCTCCTGTGATTCGTGCATAGATATTTGTGAGTGTTACACCTTCCTCTTTAATTTTTCCCCCGACCAATATATAGTTGCCTTTTTTATTTCACTTGATCCTTCTTGGTTTGAAGTTGAGACTGTCTGAGAACGGAATTGTTACACCTGCTTTCTTCTGGCGTGCTGGGGCATGTAGTATTTTGCATCCTTTCACTTTGAGCCTATGAATGATTTTTGAGTTAGTGTGTTTCTTCTATACAGCATATTCTTGCATTTGGTTTCTTAATCCATTGTGCCAGCGTATTTCTCTTAATTGATGAATTGAGTCCATTTACATTGATAGTTATAATTGAAATGTGTTGATTTATTATTGTCATGTTATTCACCTGCTGTTGTTTATTCCTTTTTGTGCCCTGTTTCATTGTTCTCCCTGTTTAGTGGGTTCCTTTCGTTCTCATTCATGGAGTTCTAGTCATTGTGGACCCTCTCCAGAACATCTTTCAGTAGCCTGTGTAGGGATGGCTTTGTCGTCATAAAATTCTTTAGTTGTTCTTTGTCATGGAAGTATTACACTTCTTCATCAAACCTGAAAGAGAGTTTTGCAAGGTATAGTAGTGTGGGTATATAGTTGTTTTCATAGAGGACTTGAAGAAGTCTGCTCCATGCTCTCCTTGCCTTCATGGTTTGTGTAGAGAAGTCGTCTGTAATTCTGATGTTTTCTCCATTGAATGTGATCTACTTCTTTTATCTAGCAGGTTTCAGTATATTATTCTTGTGTTGGATTTCTAGTATCTTTCTTATTTATGTCTCGGTGTGTTTTTACTTGGGTTCAAGTTCTTTGGTGTTCTGGGTGCTTCGGTTACCTGAATGTTGGATTGTTTCCTCATATTTGGGAAGTTTTCTGCTTTTACTTCTGCCCATATTGTTTTATGACATTTATCTTGATTCCTTCATTCTCATCGATGCCATTTAATCTTAAATTGTTTACCTTGGCATCACCTTGCAGGTGATGGATTATTTTTTCCTGCATCCTTCTTGTTTTTAAGAGATCCTTTTTCACCTTCTCACTAGCTTTGCCAGCATCATCAAGATCTGAAACTCTGTCTTTGCTTTCACTCAAATGGATTTGTAGACTTGTGATTGAGATTTTAAATTCTTCTATAACTCTTTGTATGTGTTTCATGCAATCTATTTCTTTCCTGTATTGCTCATTCCAGGAATCTGTCATATTTCTGATCTTCTCTATATTTTTTATCAATGTCTTCTTTAGAGGTAGCTATTAACTTTTGTACTGCAGAGGTTTATTCCAAATTGGGTTTCCTCTATATACATCCTGAATTGATTCTCTACTTCAGATGCTATGATTTCAAAAATTCTATTTTTTTATTTCAGAAATTATTTCTTCTCTGAATTCCTCTTTACCTTTCTGCTGTTGTTTCTTTGTTTGCCATGCTGTTAGTTCATATATTTCCCCTGGAATAATGTTCTGTCCATTGTTCTGCGTGGGCATTGGGTTTCCTCCATATATTTCTGGATTTGATTCATTACTTCAAATGCTATATATTCAAAAATTTCATTTTTTATTTCAGGTGTTAATTCTGCTCTGAGTTCCTCTATACCTTTCTACTGTTCTTTCTTTGCTTTCACCTCTGTTAACTCATTCATTTCAGCTGAGCTAGTTTCATCTGCACATATTGGTGTGCTCAAGACCTGAGATTGAATTTTGCTCCTTGTCTTTGTTGTTTTGTGTAGCACTGAACTCTGAGTCTTAGTATGGATCTTTCGTTCAGTTACACCCTTAGTACATAATGAGATTCGGATGCCAGTGTATTAAGTTTGAGATTATCTACTTATGCCTCTCCTCGATCTAGCTGGTATGTTCAGTTCCTTTTGCTGCACCCCTTCTGGTACAACTGTAAGCCTGTGGTTCCCCTCTGTTGTGTCCCTGGCCCTGGGAGCACAGGCAAGTGCAGAAGTTCTCCCACCCACTCACCAGGCTGGTCGAGTGTAAATGGCGTGCCGGAAGAGTCACAGTACTACTCGCTTGCTCTGTGGGTTTGGGCCATGGGCTCTGGGGAGTTGCAGGGCTGAATGACTTGGGTTTGATTTCCTAAAGCATTTCAAAATGTCGTGCTTGCTCAGAGGTCTTGGAGGCATGTGCTCTGTGTGGAGCTGGTCACCAGAGATACCCTAGGAAGCCTATAGTTCTACCACACACTCACCAGTCGGGTGTGGTTGGATTGGTTGCCAAAAGAGTTATAATACTTCTCACTTGCTCGGCGTTCTTGGCAGCAGGGGTGCCTGTTCTATATTGCAATGTAGGTTTATTCAGGAAAAGCTAAAATATGCTTCTGTAAAGTATACAGAACAAATATTGTAAATATCTGCTTGATGGTAAAGAAATTTAAAATATAATAAATAGGGAATCATTCAGGGCAAGACCTGCTACTCCTACTCTCAATGAGGGTACCCATGTGTGTTAATCCTGGGCAGTGAACATCAGGAATTACGATTCAATCTAATAATGCTCCTCTCATATGATATAAATGTACACAAATTTTCCACCTGCAACTATAACTAAGTTTTGAAACAAAATGCTTTTGTACATTGGTTTTAGAAACTTCTCTGGACTTAAACTAAATGGGTAAAAACTTTAGTAGCTCTCATGGTTTCTTTTACAACGGATTCCCAACTTCATTGAACTGTGGTCTGGTGATATGCATAGGAAATTTAATTTCCTATGCTTCCACCTTTGACAGGTGTAGACTAAGGAAGGGGTGTAGAAAGGAAAAATCATGATGTGTGTGTATAGACAGTACAGTTGGGATAGATAACGCTGTGCTTCTACATAATTCTATGAGAGGCAAGATCTGCACTAATGGTGGTTGGACAGGATATTATGTCGGCTTCTAGTACTACGGTCATCCACTAGGAAAATAATTATTGAATTTTTGATATAATTCAGGTATAAAAAATAAGATAAGTAA
>PVKA01049074.1:0-13450 GCA_004027165.1 Ctenomys sociabilis
CAGAGGCACAATAGGAGCAAGCTGGTCTGTAGAGGGGGGGAACGAGGGGGGAAGTTTCAAAAGGACTAGAGCTCTCAGGAGACTCTAAGAGACAGGACATCGGGACATGACTGGGGAGTTCCCTACACTGGGGATGGGAAGACTGACTAGGGCATTCTTTGAGGGAGATCTATTTAAGGAGCCTCAAACCCACCAGTTTCTGCTGTTCCCTTGCGGTTCAGAACCTTCAGAATATCCTTGGTGATTTTCTTGATGGCATGGCGGGCATCATCTCGTTGCTTTCCCACCCCAAACAGTACGACCAACCGCTGGTTGCACTCATGGCTGCACGACTCCTCCTGCATCCCAGCAGTATCATCAGATCCAGCACACGCCTGCCCTCTTCTTGCAGCATGCTCGCACCTGTGGCGCCCCTGATGTGCTCGAGCTCCTTCCCAGCACACCCACACCCTCAAAACAGTTTCAACCCCTCAGCAAACACCTTGGACAGAAATCTGGGCTCGGAAGAGAGGATCACAGGGATTGGGAGACAGTACCTGGGGGATGGGGAAGTGGGTGGCATACTGCACATGTCGTGGCTGGTCATACAGAACCCCAAGGGTCCCTTCAATCTTCTCCTTAGGTGGGAGCTTCACCTCCTTCTCCACATCTGGTTTCTCAGGGGATGGGCTGCCCTTCCCCTCACAGGCCATGGTAGGGGAGAACAACTAAGAAATGCAAAAAAGCGGGACTTAGGAAAAGAAAAGGGGCTGAGGAGGCACACAATGAGAGGCTCTAAGGAGCTGCATTCTTCCCTGCTCAAGAGTCTCACTTACTGAGAAATCAGGTTTCTCCATGTCCTCAAAGAGCACACTCGAACTAGGGTCAATATCCATAGATTCTGAGAGCCCTGGATCCTGAGGGCAGGAACATAAGCAAAGTGGCTTTAGTCCCACCCAGCTGTTCCTTACTGATTAGAAAAGCTTACCGAAGAACCAGAGAGAAGAGCTCAAACTAGGGGAAGCACAAGGTTCTGGATTCAAACCTTTTCTAGTCACTTAGCCAGTCTCTAGGGCTTATCAGCTTTAAAAGGAAGGCTCACAAAGCCTTGTGAAGATAAGACATTGATGTGAAAGGGATGGGGATGTGGCTCAGAAAAGCACTTGTCTAGCATGCCCAAGGCCCTGGGTTCAATTTCCAGCACCAAAAAATAAAGTAAAATACAAGGAAAGGAAAAAAGGTTGGCGCCATTGGGTGTGGTGGTGCACACCTGTAATCCCAGCATTCAGGAGGCTGAGGCAGGAGGATCACAGTGGGTTCAAGGTCAGTTTGAACTACACAATGAAACCTTATTTCAAAAACAAAAACAAACAAAAAAGGCTAATGTGTGCTTTATAAACTACAAAAAGCTAATACTACTCTTGTTAGGCTAAAGAGACTCTCAGAGGCCTCTGGGAGCTGTGAAGATGGGAACACCACTGGAGACAATCAGGAGCAATGAGAAGCCCATTCACCTCCAGCTTGCTACTGCTGCTGCCTTCAGCCTCCTTGCGCTCTGGGTCATCAGCAGGATCATCAAAAGGAGAGGGAGGCCGGGGGCCAGATGCTCCAAAGGCAAGGTCCCCTCGGGAGATGAGAGTGCAAGTGTACATGTTGTGGGAGAAAACATCGTGTCGAATCAGTTCACAGAACAGCAGTACCAAGTTAAAGAACTCTACTCGCTCACTCTCACTTCGGGGATCCGCTGAAAGGAGAAAATGAAGAGGCATGAGTTTACAGAGCACAAAATGGGGGAAAAGAAAGAGGACACACCTAAAGCAGTGATGGCAAATCTTTTAGAGCCTTCAGTAATAATAGCCTACTGTGGCACACGCGCCATTGGTTCACCAGCACTACTCTAGAGTATCTCGGAGAGGGAGAACCCTGAGACAATAACAGGAATGACCAGAAGTCCACAGTGAGGACAAAGGTATAGTTGGTTACCCCACTTCCTGCTGGGGACATCATCTTAACAAGGAATAGAGCACCTCTGCTGTTCTTTACAAAGTGAAAGTGTTTCAACCTCATGCTCTCGTTTTTATCCTTGCCTGTATTTCTCCATTTTCTTAAAACTCCAAGATGATCAGGGAGTAGAATCATGTCTAAAAGTCATTTTGCATAGAACACACGACATACAGACTAGAAAGCCCTTAATTATGTTTCCTGATGGCAGTGGCAGGTAAGTGGGACTAGGCAGAGAAACTAGAGGGTGGCAGGGTCCATACTCAGCATGGGAGCCTGGGTATCCAGAAACTGCAGGAGGACATCCTGGAAAATGGGCGCACTAGGAGCAGAAAGAGAACCAGAGGCGATGGAACCTTTCTCATCTGCTGCTTCAGATTCTCCACAACGCTGCAAGATAGAGAGAATACATTGAGGACTGACTGACTTTTCTCTTTCTTCACTCTTTGGTGTATGACCCTAGGATTCCCACCTATGGCGCCTCCATCCCATACATTTCACTTCTCTTCCCCTGACCTCCATGTTCTTTGCCACTTGCCAACAGCAGCCTTGATGTCTTCTCTAACCAGGTATCAATTTACATCTTCCTACTTGTTCCTCTTGTCCTTAACGTTCCCTGCAGGCTTTCTGCCACTTCTTTACTCTGTTCTCACATCATTAACTTTTCTTGTCATTTTGTGAGCCTTGCTGTTCAGGCAGGCTTGGAATTTGCTATGTAGCCCAGGCTGCCCTTGAACTCACAATGCTCCTTCTGCCTCAGTCTCTTCAGTGCTGGGATTATAAGCATATGTCACCACAGCATCAACTCCTAACCTCAGCCTCAATCTCTGCCTGTCTCTTCTCCAGAAGTTTGGCTACCACCATAGCACGATGCCGACCAGAACGCTTGCAGCTGACAGCCCATTCACATAGTAATGATACCACAGCATCATCATCTGAGGAGATCTGGAGACCAAAGGAACACAAGGATAAGTGAGGTAGGGTTGGGAACAAAGAAGTGCAGTCCAATCTCTTGAAGATTGGGCTCCATGTTAAAACATTCTGAGCTCAGAAAGATTATCTCTACACACATCTCCTGGCTTCAATGCCTTACCAACATTACTAACACCCCATTACTGAGATGCAACAATCTTCAAGTGAGTACTCATTGCCTACTCCCACGTCCAACTTTCCTCTCATACACAGTTGCCCCTGCAATGTTTTTTTTCTTTCTAATCCCCGTCTTGCTCACCTCATGCCCATCTTTGCTAGGCCCCAATCCAAAGATTCTGTTACAAAGGGAGTCGAGAGAGTTGCTGAAGTCAGAGCGTTCAAAACTATGGCTGTCTAGCACTTCCAAAGTATGGAGCACCCGTCCAATGGTGAAGCCTGAGGAGGAAAAGCAGCAAAAGAGTCTTATTCAGAGGTCTGGTGCATTACAACTCTCAGATCTCTATGCCTTTGCCCCCATCCTTTCCCTAAATATACTTCCTACTATCTTCCCTCTGACACTCACCTGCAGTGGCTTCCTGGCACTTATCAAACGACCAGCGAACCTCAACTGCCTGTCCTCGCTCCTTGATCTGCTGCTCAATCTCTCGCAACTTTGCACGAACCTGTAATATGAAATAGGAAGGCTTGAGCTGGGGATATAGCTCAGTGGCAGAAGTGCCTGCCTGGCAAACATAATGTCCTGAGCCTGATTCCCAGTGGTGGGCAGGGGTGGGGGTGGGGTGGGGAGGAAGGCTTTAAGGATGTACTCGGGCATGCAAAAGACTAAAAGAACACTACCAGACCCCAAATCACTATTTGTGGAAGAATCATTATTTAGCATTATATCTGCATCTGAAAGCACCACACTATTGGTTAGACTTACTTGCTGAGTGAAGGCACTGTTGCCCTCTGGCATGGGCAGGTTGGAAGGGGCAATAGGGAGGTGGTCAAGTGGTGAGCCCGTCTTGATTCTGCTATCAGTGAGTGAATAGTGCCAAACCAGGGCACTAGGACAACACAGGAGGATGGTCTGCCAAACATAAACAGCTAAGTCAAACTCAGTTACCATGGCTACCTCTCAGGAATCCCTAATAAGACCCAATCCTTAAGTTTCAGAGCCAAAGTTATTCTAAGTTTCTGAGGCAGGGAGCAGTCCCTTCACCTACTTTCCTAAAAGGCTTTGGGTATACTATTTAGCTCTGGGAGATGCTGACCAAAACCCCCCTAAAAGAACTAATATCCCATTACAGAGAAACAAAAATCTTCAAATAAGTACTTAATGCCCTATTCCCCCATCCAATTGGGAATCACCCCATTCTCCAGGATGGGCACTCAGTTCTTCTCAGACTGTAATAGTTCTTTGAGTCAGCTAGTACATACCTGTAGGATACAGCTGAGGCCAAAAACCAGAGGCCGGTGCTGAGGGCACATAAGCAGGTCACTAAAGGGAGTCGAGGGTGTGTTACTAGTTGAGGGCTGAGGGGCAGGGGTGGTGGGCAGTGTGCTTGTCGACTGAGTAGACATAACATGAGATGAGTGGCTGCTCACACCATCCAGCTGTAGGGCCAGTCTCCTGGTACAGAAGTAGGCAAGACGACGGGACAGGTATGCAGACTGAACGAATTCCCCAGAGTACTGTGAAAACATGACTGTCAGAACTCATTGTTTTCTCTTCAAGGGATGCTGCTCTAACATCTTGTCTCCCTCAAATCCACCCCAGACCCCACAGATCCTAGGCCTTACTCGAAGCAGTAGGGGCAGCAACAGTTTAAGCAATTCATCTTCACCAGGGCGAATTTTTTCAAAACATTCAAGCACCCATGTCAGGAACTCATGTCTGTCCAGCATTCCATCCTATAGGTACCAGGGATAGGAAGAGGATTATTTCAGCTCAGGGACTATTAGAGATGAGGCAGATAAGGCAAATGAAAGGAAAACTGGGGCAAGGTGGTAGGCAGTCCATTTCATACCGGCAGTGTGCAAGCTCAGGCTCAATCCCATGTGCTACATAGCATAGCTTCTCCCCTACCTGGAACATGAACATGGCCAGCTTCTCATTATAGTCCCATTGCCTGATTGCCACTTCTACATCATGGGGCAAAGGTCCTATTGTGGAACTACAGCCCCCACTTCCTGCAGGGCCTGGCCGGTAGTATTCAGCCATCTTCTGTAGCTGCTCTAATAAGTACTTGGTGATAATCTGAGTCCATTCTAGAGAAAAGATAGAGAAGGAGTTATTATTATTATTTTTTTGGAACCGGGGATTGAACTCCAGCCCTTGTGCTTGCCAGGCAAGCGCTTATTCTACTGAGTCATCTCTCACAAGAAGGGGTTATTTGAAACCATCTTTCTGCTAAAAATACCTGCTATCGTTACCTCTATCCCCAATCCTCACAGCTGTACACTGTATACTATATTCATCTTCTTAGCCTCTGAGCAAATGCTACATCCCCAGTCTTCCCAAGTATCCCAAAGAGAAAAAAAAAGTCTTGGTGTCTACTGAAGTCTCAAAGAAACTTCTGTCTCTTTTGCAGTACTGAGGATGGAACCTAGGGAACACTGAGCTATGTCCCTAGAACATTTAAAAAATTGTTATTTTTGGGACAAGGTCTTGCTAATTTTCCTGCACTGGCCTCAAATTTGCAAGTCTCCTGTCGGCCCCCTAGAAACCAGGGATCACAGGCATATACCACAATCAACAGCTTGTTTTTTTTTTGGGGGGGGTAGATGGTACTGAAATTTGAACCTGGGCTCTTCACACCATGTCAAATTGCAGCCCTTTTCTGAGAACTGAACATAGAGCTTTCACAGCAAGCTGCATACCTAGTTCTTTTAAATAATTTTTTTTGAGACAGGGTCTCATTATATAGTTCAAGCTGGCCTCAGGCTCACACTGTATCCTTGGCTGGCCTTGAATCTGTGGTAATCCTCCTGAGTTCTGGGATTACAGGCATGTACCATCACACTCAGCTGTCTAGAATTTTTAAAATTTTGACACAGGGTCTTGTTAAAGTTACTCAGCTGTCCAGGCCAGGCTTGAACTTGTGATCTCCCTGCTTCAGCCTCCCTGAATGCTGGGCATAAAGGCATGCACAAGCTTGCCTGACTGTCTCTTCTTTGACAGCCACCACATTCTATATTTAATGTTATCTAAAAATGTGCCTTTCATCACCACTAGAATATAAGCATCCTAAGGGTGGACATTACATACAGGTCATCTTTACAGCTCAGTACAGGAACACAGCAGGAAAACAAATTACTTGATGTCAGGGCCAGGGGATAACACAGTGGCAGGATGCTTGCCTGGCACTGGCGAGCTCTGAGTTTAATCTCCAGTACCACAAAATAAAACCAAAATAAATTGCTTGATGTTTACTAAGTGAATGAATCTAAGATACAAGCAGAAGCAAAGAATGTAGATTAGAAAGGAGAATGATGCCAAGGGTCTACCACTCCTTGAAGCCATCAGTAGCACACCCAGTATTAGAAATTACTTACCTGTGAAGGGGTCAACGACCTGTCTCTTCTTAACCTTGTTCTCAGACATTGCTGCATAGTAGGCACAGGTCATCTTAATGAGCCAGGCAGCCCGCATCACAGGTACTGTGTATTTGGCTAAGTATCCAAACACTTCTTCTTTCTTACTGAAAATGGGGACCTGGATGGATACCACAAACAGTGAGATCTGTTAAACCCATCAACTGACACTTATGTAGCTTAATCTAAGAACTGGGAGTATTTGGTACCCACAGTCCCCTCATGGTCTGAAGAATAGGAAAGAGTATCTCACCTTTTTGGCCAGTAGTGTGAGTGGTTTAGTGCCAGCCAGGTCAGTGAACCAGGTATTAATGGCACTCTGGGATCGAGTAGTCACCAGCCAGAAGTTGTCCTTCTGGTGCACTGGCCTCTTGCGACCAGTATCAGGGAGTGTATTACAGCGTAACTTCTCTGCAATAATGCTGCTGAAGTTGGAACTGATCTGAGGAAAGAAAACTATACCTCAGTGTGAGAAGAAGGGGCAGACAGGTGGTCCTGCCTTTGATGGGAATATGGCAAGATGATAGCTTAGGTTTATGAAGGCAAACTCAAGCCATTTAAGTTGTCCCTTTAAGTCTTCCCAACCCAGGGCCTTTGCTCCTACTCTGATTCTTCCAGTCTTTTCCTTCAGCCTGGCAGGATGTCTCACCTTGGCAGGATTGAAGTTGATGTTCTTGGCAGTGCCATGTTCATCTCCAGAGACAGCAGGCTGGTTATTGAAACCCTGCTTTACATTCAAGGCTGTCAATTCATCCTATGGCAGGAAAATGGCATTTTAGGGTTTTTCCCTCTTGGGAGGAGGTTATGGGAGAGGGCAGAAGAGAAGGCAACACAGAGAAAGATAGGAGATTCTGTGTAGAAGTGATTATTAGTTCAAACTAGGCCCTTATATTTCTTTGGACCCCACCCTCACCCCAAGTCGCTAAGATTTCCAATCAGTCAGAGCTCACTCAACATCACTCTTCCTTGCAAGCCCTCTCACCGAGCTGCCAGAGACAACTTTCTGAGGTGTGTGTGCGCAGAGGGGGCGCCTCTGGCGCGCCCCACCATCATTCGCTATTTATGTCTTGGAACCCTCCCACCGTACTCTCCTACACCGGCCCACTTTACTCTTCCCCCTTTTGGGACTTTTGCTCGCATCTAATCGCCCCGCCCCCCCTTCCCCAAATTATCAATGCAAATCACTTGCCCTGGCCCCTCGGAAGTCCGGATTTTTTTTAACGCACCTCCTTCTGTTTGGGATCTTGAGGATACACATCGGGAGGCCCCAGCCGCGGCCGCTTCAGGGGCCGGTGTTCGTAGCTCAAGATCCCGAAGGCCGCCATTTTGGCCAGCCCGTAGCGCCAGAGGCGCCAGCAGGGCCAGGCTGGGGCTGGGTGGGGGGCGGGAGGAGGGAGGGAGGAGGAGGGAGGGAGCCCGCAGGGCGGGCGGCGGTTGGGAGGATGGCGGCCGAGAGACAACGAAGGGGCACGTTAGGAACTCTCGATTATTGCCGGAAACTATCGAGCGCAGCCGAGGGACGCCGGGAACCATCCAGTAACAGCGACTGCAAAGGGGGCGGGGCCCAGCCCGGCGTGGGGCGGAGCTACGCACCCCGTGCGCCCGTCAACCTAAAGGTAGAAAGTGAAAATAACTTGACACCTTGGCGACACTCGCCAGAACCTTCGTGAGCCCCGTGTGGTGGTGGAGATGCAGGATTGATTTTTTAAAAATTAGTATATGTTTGCAGTACATAACGTTTGCACTTCTTGTACGGAGTTAGCACGGGTACATAACCCTCTGAACTCCCTTTTCACCCCCTTTCCCTCCCCACTGCATCTCTTGATGACTTCCCAATTGAGAGAGATCTCTTGGAGGTGCAGACGCGCGAAGCAGGACGCGGGCAGGGTGCAGAACTTTTGGCTGGGATTGCATTCCTATTGTCTAGCTTGTTCTTGGCCTAGAATTGTTTCAATATTTGCGTTGGTTAGGAACAAATCGCTTCGTTTCTAAATGGGTACGCTAATACCTCTGAATGACAGGTGTGCTGATATCGCCCTCAAAGCACTGTTGTGGAGATTAGGTATTCTATGCCTGGAGAAAGCACCAGTTCAAAACCTGAAACACTGTCTGTAATATCTCAAGGCCATTATGGTCTCCATCAAGTTGCCTAATCTTTTTTTAATTCACTAACTCTTCTACATGCAGTGGGAGGAGCCCGTCTTGGTGGCTGCAGCCTGCATTCCCAGCATTCAGGAAGCCAAGGCTGGAGAATCACCATAAAATCCAGGCTTACTTGAGCTACTTGTGAGTTCAAGACCAGCCCGGACCTTGTGTCAAAACAAACAAACACAAAAAAATAAACACAAAACGTAAACAAGAATCTGCTGACTTCTCAGAAAAACAGTACATACAAAACTTTTCCAGGGAGATTCTTAGATACCTTGAAGTGCATCCATATATCCTCGAAGTGTCCATCAACAACTGTGAACCTTTGTTCCTGTGATAGAGGTACCTACTGTGTTGCTTGATCAGACACTATCTCCTTACCACAAATGGGCCCGTGATTTAGGAGTTGTTACTCTGTGGATAAGGAAGCTGATTTCCAAAGAGTGAAAATACACTTGCCTGACACTGTACAACTACTGTGTAACAGAGCTGGGACTAGGATTTTTAAAACAATGGAGTCTTGCTATGTATTTCTGGGTAGCCTTGAACTCACTATGTAGCCCAGCCTGGGCTCAAACTTGGCAGAGATCCTCCTGCCTCAGCTTCCAGCATGCTGGAATTATAGGCATGCACCACCACACCTGGCTCAGAATTCTTTCTTTATTTCAGAGTCAGTATTCTTTCTATTATGCTATTGCTTTTTAGTGGGAAAACAACTAGAGTGCCATAAGAAAAATAACAGTGGCCAGCATGGTGGCACATACCACCAACTTTTGGGAGCCTGAGGCAAGAGGATCCCTTTGAGTTTGGGTCCAGTATGGACTGCATAGCAAAACCTTGTTCCCCAAAACAAAAAAGCTGAGCATCATTGTGCATGCCTGTAATCTGAGCACTTGGGAGGCTGAGGCAGGAGGACCACTGTGGGTTCAAGATGAGTCTGGGCTACAAAGTGAGTTTGAGGCCAGCCTGTACTGCATAGCAAGATCCTATCTCAAAAAGACAAAATAAATAAATAAATAAATAAATAAATAAATAAATAAATAAAAACATTAAGCAAAAACAGTAAAAGTTGGGGCCAGTGATATGGCTCAGTAGAATAAGTGCTTGCCTGGCAAAATAAAAATAAAAGTAGTAGGGGGTGGGAATGTCACTCAGCCTGCTTTAAGATATCTGAAGTTCTATTCTCAGCACCATCTTCCCAAAAGTAAGAAAAATAACAATAACAGGGGCTGGTAAGTGCTTCCCGGGCAAATGAAGGGGCCTGAGTTCAATCCCCAGTTCCACCAAAACAAACAAACAAAAACAACAGTTTGGCATTGTGGCAGATATCTGGAACCCCTGCACTTCAGGAGACTGAGGCAAGAGGATGCAAATTCAATCCAGACTGGGCAATTTAGTAACTTAGACTTTGGTCTCAAAATTTTTTTTTAAAGTATGGTGGGAGGGGTGGTGCGTGGGGAGATAGTTTAGTAGAATAAGCACCTGCCTGGCAAGCATAGGGTACTGAGTTCAATCTCCAGTACCACAAAATAAATGAATATGTAAATAAATAAATAAATAAATAACTTCAGTGTAGAGGGGATGCTGGGAATACAGTTCATTGCAAAGAAACAGTATAGTCTGTAGTGCCACACACACACACACACACACACAAAATTGAATCATCACAATTGCGATAAAAAATTGTTTTTCCATTTGTGTATTTGGTACATCGTCTCCTATGAAGATCAGATTCGTGGTGATCCTCCTGTTTTTAGTCTCCCCAGTGCTGGAATTACAGGTGTGCGCCACTACACCCTGACTCTGTTGCTGCTCAGTGCGCTGCAGCATGGCATGTGGGACAGGGGATCGAACTCTGGTCCCTGAGCTTGCCAAAGCAGGTGCTTAGTCTGCTAAGCTATCTTGCCAACCCTGAGAGAAAAGTTCTGATTGGGGAGTAGAAACCATATTTTGATAGAAATATTTGAACTCAATCTGAAGGGCTTTCTTTTTCTCCCTTTGTGATACTGGGAATCAGCCTAGGGCTCTCTCCAACTGAATTACATTTCCAATTACATTACATTTAAATATTTAAAAATATCTTGAGACAGGGTCTTGTCAAATTGCCCAGGCTGGCTCCAACTTTCATTCCTCCTATATCAGCCTTTTTGAGTACCTGGGATACAGGAGTGCATCACTGCACCTGTCTCATGTAGGAAGACAGTTTCTTTAGAGGCAATTTGGGTTCACAGCAATGTTGGGTACAAGGTACACAGAGTTTCCACATATCTCCAACCCCTGCACCTGCATAACATTAGTAACATGCTGCCTGAGACTGGTACATTTTTACAATTGATGACCCTCAGCTTTGGCAGTGGCATTAGTGTAATGATGAGGTTTATCTGAGGCATGGTTATTGCTAATGAACTTACTCACCAGTGAGTGGGAAAGTAATATTGTTTGTTGCTGTTTTTGTTAGGTTGTTTGAGGTGTTGAGAATGAAGCTAGCGTTTTTCATTCTCACCAGCAATGAATAGTATTTCTGGTACTCTATGGCCTTGCCAGTTTGGATGTTGAACTTTATCCTGAAAGCCATTAGTAGCTTTTGAAGACTTTAAAGCTGGATAATGGCCTCTGCAGTAGGTTTAATGGTTGCCTCCAAAAGGTAAGTCCAAGGCCAGGGATATAGCTTAGTGGTATAAGCACCTGTCTGGCAAACACAAGGTCCTGAGTTTGATTCCAGGTACCCCCCCCCAAAAAAAAAGGCAGCTCCACTCAAAACCTATGCATGTGACTTTCTTTGGTAAAAGGGTCTTAGCAGCCATAATTAAGGTAAGAATCCACCAGGTGTGGTAACACATGCCTATAATCTAAGCTACCTGGGAGACTGAGGTAGTAGGATCAAGGAGAGCCTCAGCAATTTAGTGAAGCCCTGTCTCAAGACTAAAAATAAATAAATAAGCAAAAAGGGGTCTGGCAGTGTAAGTTTGTTGTGAGCCCTATCCTCACATGTACAAGGCTCTGGATTCAATCTCTAGCACTGAAAAAACAAAACAAAAGGTAAAGGAGGCACAGAGAAGACATGGTATATAGAGGCAGAAGTGTCTTCAAATCAAACAATGCCAAACAATGCCAAGGGCTGCCAACAGCCACCAGAAGATTCATATACATCACTCTGATTTCAGGATTCTGGCCTCCAGAATGATAAGAAAATAAATTTCTGTCGTTTTAAAGTTTGGAGTAATTTGTTGTGGCAGCCCTAGCCAACTAATACATTCTAGACCATATAATCCAGTTTCCTGAGACCCCTTTCAAGTGCTCTTGTCCTCTGACAGATGTCCTACCCCTTTATTTGTCTTGTAAAATTATACTCTTTTTAGTATGTTGAGTCAAGGTATTGGTAGTTCAGGCCAATCTTGAACACACAATGCTGCAGGATGATGGAGACAAGTGGGTGATGGTCAAGCCAGTAGGGGCTCGGTCCACTTTTGTCCTCCAGCAAACCTCACTGTCCTCACTGCCAAGCAGCAGCCAGGGGCCGCTCCACAGCATGGAGATCAGTCCATTGATACACTGTTCAGGTTAGGTGTAACCTAGCCTGCACAAAGCAAGTTGCCTGCCATGAAAGCTATTGCATCTTGAAGAAAACAACTTGAACACACAATATAGTCCAGTCAGACCTTGAACTCCCGGTGATTCTCCTGCCTCAGTCTCCTGAGTGCTGGGACTGCAGGCATGAGTCGGGACACCCAACCCATTCTTTAAGGTTCTGTTCAAAAAGCAGCCGTTCAGCAAAGCTTCCCTGAACTACTCCACTTCCCATCTTGGTAAATTTAGTTACTTCCCCTTCTCTGTTCAGATACTTTGGGCTGTCTTCATATCTATGTTATGGAATTCACACTCTATGGCATTATTTATTTGTCTTCCCCACTTACCAATGATAATGGGATAATGAGGGTATCTTATTTATCTGTATATTCTCAAAATGGCACATTATGAAAGACTGGCACATTATTAAACACTCAATACACGCTTTCTGTATAAATAATCTCTGTAGCTAGGCATGGTGGTGCATGCCTTTTGTAATTCCAGCATTTAGGAAGCTGAAGCAGGAGGATCATGAGTTCATGGGCAGTCCTGGCAAGTTAGTGAGATCTTAATTCAAAAACCAAACAAAATAAAACATCTCAAAATACTGAGAGGAAAAGACATGATTTCTGTAAATAGCTTTTCCAGTCAACTCTATGTTTGGGAGAAGGTAAGTCTGGCAACAGTAAAGACTGGATTAGAGGGCAAAAGACCTTCAGAAAGGAAGACAGATTAGTGGGTTTCAGTGATAATCTGACTTGACTTAACGAAAGGCTGATTTATCACAGCAGCTGTGGGAATATAAGGGAGGAAACAGCTGGGAGCAATACCACAGAAGCAGGCTGGACTGGATTGAGGAAGATATTGAAGAGGACACTGAGGTTTCAAGTCTGGGTGACTGAGAGGGTGATGATACTATTGACTGATATGGGGAAGACAGGAATAAAAGTGGCTTTGGAGGAAGATTCAGAGCTTGAAACTAGTATTATTGTTTTTCCATTTCTAAGGCAGATGCACCAGCTACAAGTAGGTATTCTGGTTCTGATCAGGTTATGAGAAGACAACTGTATGTGTGCCTATAGGTGCCATGACAGTATTTTCCATCATCCCAGGACCATATAATTTTGATATATTTAAGAGTGAAAGAATTAGCCAGGCATGGTGGCGCATGCCTGTAATCCCAGCACTCGGGAGGCTGAGGCAGGAGGATTGTTGTGAGTTCGAGACCAGCCTGAGCTACAAAGGG
>PVKA01049075.1:0-13450 GCA_004027165.1 Ctenomys sociabilis
AAAAGAAATTTAGGAAAATAAAATAAGCAAACAAATGATAAACAACTTGTTCATTAATAGAAAGGAAGAGAAAGACACTGGAAAACAAGGAAGGAGACATGAAGAAATATCTCACAGATAAGTGAACAAGCCTTTGCCTGTCTCAACACTGGCCTGGCTACAGTTTTGATACCAGGCAGACAGAGAGTTGCCTGTTTCAGTTCTCCTGATACATATGGCAGATAATTTCCATGTTTCTTAAAAATATGTACTCAAGACACAAATATATAATTGTGTTATATTTTTCTTCTCTATTCTCCCCACTTCTTTTGCCCTTTTCTTTCTTTTTCTAAGTTTTTCCACAGCACCATTCTGTTGGTTCTTTTTCTCTCTTTTTATTTTTGCAGTGTACAGAGTGAAACTGTGCGCCTCACAGATGCTACACAAGTTTCTACTGACAAACTGTAGCCTGTGGCAATATTTTTGGCAAAGATTTTCTCTCTGGTCATACAGTAGCAATGTTCAAACTTTGAAAAACCATTTATCTCTATAATAAAATATTTTTGAGTGTATATGCTAAATATAATAGACACATATCATTGTGGTAATATATTTTATATAACAAGCACTAAGAAGTAAATTATAAAAATTATTTTAGTGCTATGTTATTTATATATATTTATATATTTATTTATATATACTATATATATCACATATGTAATGATATATACAATATAAATGTATGGACATTACTATTTTATTCTCACACTTCCAGTAGATCATCATGTATATCCTTTGGGATGAATATACTCCACTAAAAAGATTATCTTTTGACTCTGAATTTTACTCACAATCCAAAGACTCTTAAACTTATAACTTCAAATTCTAAATCAAATACAGATGCTAATGTAGACTAGCAACATTACTTTTAACTGCTCAAGTAAGTGGAAAAAGTACACCCATAGATTAAAGCTGTGAATAAAACTATATTTATACTGAATAAAATATGTGCACATTCTCTTTTTTTAAGAGTAGAATATATTTACTGGGAGAAAGAAAGCTTTTGTCTAAGAGAGGGATGAAAGAGGGCCTGAGTGGGTTGCCAGAGATCCTACATTGTTAATGAACTTTTATTAAGCAAAGCCATAAGGTGAGGTGAGTCTAACATGGAATGCATGAGAACTCGCTAGGTAGGCATGTGTATGTACATTTTTCTACTATTTCTCAGAGCAAAGAGTGTAAGTGATTCTATGCTTAAGTAATATAATCATACAGAATTTGTTTTCTCATCTTCAGAATGAAGGAATTGAGTTATATTTTATTACAAATCATAAAATTTATAATTCTTCTTGATTAGTGTTCTGCACTATGATTTTGTGAATTGACATAAGGACATGATTACTGATAAAAGTAATGCCTCATGGAGACAAATAGGTGGGTTGTAAATATATAAATATCTAAGATTTGAATAATTTATATTAAGGTGCATAAAAAATATGGAGTGGCCACAGGAGTAGTGTAAACCAGAATTACAGATAGGGTACTATCTCCAAGGTGTAAAGTGAAGTTATTTATTGGGATTGTAGTGAACAATTTGAGATACTAGGATATCAGACTAGAGAGAGAATGATAAGATCTAAATTAATAAGAGAAGACAAAAGGCAACAAAGTAAGCTATCAGTGATGAATTGACAACTCCACAAACTGAAGGAAGGAAATGCCTAGTAAAAATTTTGTGCTATAAGAGCGAACCATATAGCTCAGTGGACTAACGTGTCTATTTAGGCAGGCACAGGGACAGGGGGTTGATTTTTGCACTGAGACTGGACATGGTAGCATGTGCCTATAATCCCATTGATTGGGAAGCTGAAAACAGGAGGATCACTATGAGTCCAATCTGTGTAGTGACACACTGTAGACCCTGTACTAAATACATGAAAAAAATGTACTATATAGAAGGTAGAATAAGTATGATCACAAGATAAAAGCTAAGATTCATGCTTAATACATTTCCAAAACCTCTGAGATCTTGATAACTCACATTGCTTTATATTTTGATAACATTGATGGTATTTTTCATATTAAATAAGAAGGTAGGAATCACAAAGTAGAGGATGCCAAATCTCTAATGTGGACAAAAGTTCTATAGAAGTACTTGGTTAAAAAACAATGCTATTTTTGTTCTGAAAGAAATATTTGCCTTTCTTTTCTTTCTTTCTTTTTTTTTTTTGGTGGTACTGTGGATTAAACTCAGGACCTTCTACTTGCCAGGCAAGTGCTTATTATACTGAGTTATCTCCCTGGGCCCTGACTTTATTTTCTGTTATAAACATGGAGATATGAAAGGAATGGAGATGACCCAGACAGAATACTGAAGAATGTTTTAGCTGAAATAAGAATGGGTCAAATATTTTTAGCTGGAGAAAATTTAACATTCAGATGGAAAACGCAGTAGTAACAGAAAGCTCTTGTTCTCTGGTGTACTGCAGGTATGGTTGATGGAGAGTCAGAACAGCACAGTGGTAACAGAATTCATCCTCCTTGGTCTGACTCAGTCCCGAGAGATTCAGCTCTTGGTCTTTGTACTAATCTCAGTTTTCTACCTCATCATCCTTCCTGGAAATTTCTTCATCATCGTCACCATAAGGTCCGATCCTGGGCTCGCAGCCCCCCTTTATTTCTTCCTGGGTAACTTGGCTTTCTTGGATGCATCCTACTCCTTCATTGTGGCTCCCAGAATGTTGGTGGACTTCCTGTCTGAGAAGAAGGTCATCTCCTACAGAGGTTGCATCACCCAGTTGTTTTTCTTGCACTTCCTTGGAGGAGGGGAGGGCTTACTTCTTGTTGTGATGGCTTTGGACCGCTACATCGCCATCTGCCGGCCTTTACACTATTCAACTGTCATGAGCCCTAAAGCTTGCTATGTAATGGTGCTGGCTCTGTGGCTTGGAGGCTTTATCCACTCCATCATTCAGGTGGCCCTCATATTGCGTTTGCCTTTCTGTGGCCCAAACCAGTTGGACAACTTCTTCTGTGATGTCCCACAGGTCATCAAATTGGCGTGTACAGACACCTTCGTAGTAGAGCTCCTGATGGTCTTCAACAGTGGTCTGATGACCCTCCTGTGCTTCCTGGGGCTTCTGGCCTCTTATGCTGTCATTCTTTGCCGTGTAAGCGTGTCTTCTTCTGAGGGGAAGAACAAGGCCATGTCCACGTGCACCACTCACATCATTGTCATATTCCTCATGTTTGGGCCTGGCATCTTCATCTACACTCGCCCATTCAGGGCTTTTCCTGCTGACAAGGTGGTTTCTCTCTTCCACACAGTTATCTTTCCTTTGTTGAATCCTGTAATTTATACACTTCGCAACCAGGAAATAAAAGCTTCAGTGAAGAAGTTGTTTAATCAACATATACGCTAAAAAGAGGGGAAAATTGAGGGGGAAAATCAGAGCTGTGGAATATTATCTTTAATCAATTCATTTGTTTGCAAAATACTGTATTTATGGAGCACATCCCAACAATCATGAGGATTCTAGACAATAAAGAAAGATTTATCAGTAAGACCGATAAAGTCTTGCTATCTTGTCCATCATCTAGAGAGAATAGATCTCCATTAAGACAGAAAATTAACAGGATGATTTGTGATAGTTTCCTAAAGAAACTGAAAGGAAAAGTGAAGCAATAGATTATACCTTTAGTTGTAATTAATTCATTTTTAATTTCCAAACAAGTCTTTCCTGGGACTTAATATTTTTGGTTAATATGAGATAAACTGAAAGAACCATGCAAACCTCTTGACAGCAAGCTGAACAAATCAAACAAGTAATGAGAACATTTGAAAATGATAATAAAGTTGGTATATTATAGGAACACAGCAAAACTGAAGTTGACTGAAATATCGTAATATATATTATTTATACATCAATATGAAAATTATTAAAGTTGGAGATATTGCTACTGTTTAAACAATATGTGGTCTATAAAGTGAATAGAAAGACTTTTACTTGTAGTATAAGTGCAGTAGGAAGCCACTTTAAGTAGATAGCAATAGAATTGCTTTCTATTGCAGGCTTCTAATATTTAAAGCAGTAAATTCAAGATTCTGAGCAGATATCAGAGCTGGAAAGTAATTAGGAAAATATATTTTTAAAAATTTTTATATTTTGTTACATAAGAAAGAAGGCAAGAAGCTTATTATTTTCATTAGAAAAGAATCCTAAAAATAGCTTATTTTCTATTTTTTGTTCAGTTGCATATTTGCCCCTTGAAACTTTTTTTTATGACTTGTAGGTATTTACTGGGTCTTCAGGTGATTGCCCTATGATATAATGATGGTAGTTCTTTTTCAGAATAATGAGGATTCTATGTAATGTAGGCAAAACCATGCTAGTTATTTTAAATAAAACATGACAATGTAGATAATTCATTGGTTCAGCAATAGTTTGAAAGTCTGGAAGAGCAGCCCATTGACTGGGCATTGAAAGATGACTTTCTAAGCAATCTTTGCTACAGTCTTACCCACATTCCATCTGAAAAGCATCACCACTTTAGCCTGACTATGTATCTGTCAATGCTCTGAGGAAACAGAAGCCTCTTCTGCCTCTGCTTCTGTAAGTCACTCTGACTTCAAATCTTGTTAAAGTTTGTAGAAGAGGGATCATTAAAAATATAACTGGCACCCTGAATGCAAGAAAAATCTTGTATTGATTTGAAAAAACTTTTATTGTTAATATTAATCAATGATTGAATATTTATGGATATAAGTGAGGTACATGACAATAATATTTAAACTCTCAATCTTTAAGTAGCCATTCCCCATTCTTACTCTCAGTTTATCTTCTTGATTCCTGTTTTACTGAGAAAAGGAGAAGAGAACCCTTTGAGATTCTACCACAACACCTCCCTGCATCCTTGTTTCTGTGACCAAGTTCCCTTTGTCTCTCCTGAAACTGGTTGACCTGATATCACACTTAAAATAGCCCCTTTACCTGTGCACCAAATATCCTCCCTTTGCAATAACTCTGGCAGTTTTCCTTTCTCTTTACTACACCATTAATTTTATCCTCCCTTTCTTTACTTTTATATTTTATTCTCCCTGGAAATATTTTCACTGGGCATAGAGACACTTTTCTTTCAAAGCATGTTTGTCACTTTTCTCTTTCAAAATGGTATCCGTTTTCTTATTTCCACAGCACAGTTCTTCAAGAGGTGTTTGTGCTTTGAAAACATTACTTAACTTTTTGAGAGAGTAATTTTTGATTATACAAAAATAAGGAAAAAATGTCAAGTTCATTTACACCCTCAGTTCTCAACCAGTGAGTGCACACACACACATACACACACACACATTTCCCTTATTATGAATATCTTACATTAATGTAATATATTTCTAACATTAATAAACATTTACATCTTATTACTAAAGACTATAACATACATTTTGGCTCATGTCTATGCTTTTCAATTTTGCCAATTTTTAAAAATGTTTATAATTCATTTTAACAAATACCTGTCAGTATTACAATATGGTATAGAACAGTTTTCCCTAAAAATTCTCTGTACTCCACTTATTTATCCTCCTCTTCTTAGCTGCTTATTCAACCTCTACAACTGCTGATCCTTACATTCTATCTGTAGTTTTATATTTTCCAAAATGGCATGTAGCTGGAAGTCATATGTCCTTTACACTTTCAGACAGGTGTGTGTATAAGGGCTTCCAAATCATTTGCCCCTCTATTAACCCAGTGATCCTAGTAAAACTGCTCTTGTGAATCCACATGACAGCCAGTGGTTCTTATTCAGTTCTTGTCATGTTTGATCTTTGAGGAGTATTTGACACAGTGGATCATTCCCTCTTTTTTGAGTCCCAAGGTTTTCCAGTTTCCTACATGCCCTGGTTTTAAATTTCACCTAGATATTGATAACCTCTATATTCAGTCTTTCCTGTCAACCACTGGCTCCTGCACCCAAACATTTATGTCACTCCCCCAGCTGTACCTTATTTCTTCATGTGACCTCCTGCATGGTATCTGTGCTAACTCTAACCTTCCCACACCGTGTTCCCTCTTTCAAAACCTAATCTCAGTTAATTGTGAGTATTTCCAATCTATAGTTTTGCATATCTTGTTAATGTGCTTAAATTAGCTTTACAATAATATGATTATTCATCATACAGTAAAACAACGTTTCTAATTTGCCACCTAGGCACAAACCACCACAATATTTTTTGCCCGTGTTTATATGGCTATCAGATCCCTACTGGTTTTAACTCCTACCCAATTATAGACTATTCTCCGTGGAGTACCCAGAATTGTCTGGTTAAAATATATTATATTTTATTCCCCTTGTTGAAATCCTCTTACTGAAAGAACTGAAAACTATTGCCTATAAATGTTCATAAGATTCTACCTCTATGTCCTCAGTGTCTTTATGCCTCTTTCCTCTTTCTGATATCCTGCCCTACTCACTCTTTACACCCTTCCTCATGCTCAGTGTCCTCAAATCTGTTGCTTCACAGATAAAATATAGAAAACCTTATATATTAAGTTAAAATTTGCCAATTTATGTTTTTTCCAAAAATGTGTCTGTCCTCACTTCTTTCAACATTATTTCTTTTAAAGGCTTTCCATCTTAACTAAGATATTCTATATTTTAGATTTCAGTAGCTTTCAATTTTTGACTATAATAAACCACACTTATTGATTAAACATATTTTCCACATATCCAAATTTTGTATGACAGTTTACTGATACAAAGCTGTATTCATCTTACTCAGATGGTGACTCATATGGTCATAGGTGGATTTTATCAGATTGAAGTAGGAGCCTTTTATTTCATTTTTCTGTAGTACTTTGAACATGAGTGAGTGTTGGACTTTATCAAATTAATTTCTGCATCCATTGAGATGATCATGTGGATTTTAGATTTGCTTCTATTGATATAGTGTATTGTATTTATAGATTTGCATATATAGAACCATCCTTGCATCCCTGGGATGAATTCTACCTAGACATGGTGTATGATCTTCTTGATTATTTGCTGTAGTCTATTTGCTAGGACTTTTTGAGGAGTTTTGCATCTATGTTCATGAGGGAAAGTGGCCTGTAGTTCTCTTTATTAGTTGTGTCTTACCCTGATCTTGGTGTCAGTATAATGCTTGCCTCCAAGAATGATTTTGGGAGAATTCCTTCATTTTAAATTTCATTGAAGAGTTTGAGAATTATAAGGATTATATCTTCTCTAAATTCATCTGTGAATGCATCAAGACCTTGAATTATCTTTGTTGGTAGGTTTTTTTCTATTACATTTTGTATTTCATTGGCTATTATTGAGTTATTGAGAGTTGTTATATCTTCTTGATTCAGTTTTGATAATTTGTAGCTTTCTAGAAACTGTACATTGCTTCTGTGTCTGCTATTCTTTGAGAGTAAAGGTTCTCAAAGTAGCTGTTGATGACCTTCTGAATTTCCAATAGCTCTGTGGTAATTACACCCTTTTCAGTACTTGTTCTTGGTTTTTATTTTCTTCTTTTTCATGAAGTTAGCTGCAGGCTTATCAATTTCCTTTAATCTTTCAAAGGAGATAGTTTAGATTTTTTAATTCTTTGAACTGTTTTCTTCATCTAGATTGAATTGATTTCTGCTCTACACTTCGTGATTTGTTCCTATCTTTGGGCTTTCAGTTTTGCTTGCTCTTCCTTTACTAGACGTTGGAGGTGTTTATTAGGTGTCATTAGGGTGTTTCTTTGTTTCAGTTCTGTTTTCCTACTGTGTGTACTCACTGCTATAAATTTCACTATAAGAACTGCTACAATCACATCCCATGAATTCCCAAAAGTTTTGTTTGAATTTTTATTGAACTCTGGATATTGCACAATTTCTTTATTAATTTCATGTGTAACCCATTGGTTGCAGAATAGTGTTTAATTTCCATGTATTTAGGGTTTTTTCTGGTTTCTTTTTTCATTTATCTCCAGTTTCATTGCTTTGTGGTCAGATACTATGCATGGGATAATTTCTGATTTCTTATATACACTTCAGCATGGCCTATGGAGTACTGTGTGGTCTACTTTAGAAAATGAGGTATTTGCAACTGAAAAACTGTGCATTCAGTTATGGCTGTGCCAAGCACTCTGTATATATCCAGTAAGTCCATTTCTTGCAAGCTCTGGTTCAGTTCTGCTACTTCTTTGCTAAATTTCTGCCTGTGTGATGTATCATTTTAGGATAATGTGTGTTAAGGTCTGCTGTTAAGATTGTGGTCTTGGATATTAGATTTTTCATGTCTTATGTAGTTGTGTGATCCTGTGTTTGGCCTTACATATTTATGAGTGTTACCCATTCCTCTTGAAATTTTCCTCTAATCAGTATATAGTGGCCTTCTTTATTTTGTTTGATCATTCTTGGTTTGAAGTTGAGACTGTCTGTGAACAGGATTGCTATCCCTGATTTTTTCTGTGGTACTGGACATGTAATATTGTTTTCCATCATATGGCTTTCAGCCTATGAATTTCTTTATGAGTTAAGTGTGTTTCTTGTATACAGGATATTGTTGGATTGTGTTTCCTAATCCACTGTTCCAGTCCATTTCTTTTAATTGGTGAATTGAATCCATATACATTAATGGGCATAATTGAGATGCATTGACTTAAGACTTTCATGCTATTTACCTGCTCTTGTTTACTACTTTTTCTCTTGTGTTGTTTGCCATATTTAGTGGGATCCTTCTGTTTTCTTTCATGGAGTTCTGATCAATTTGTTCTCTCTCTAGACCATGTTTCAGTAGTCTGTGTAGGTTTGGCTTTGTCCTCATGAAATTCTTTATTTGTTTTTTGTCATGATAGTATTTCACTTCACCATCAAACTTGAGAGTTTTGTAGTGTATAGTAGTATGGGCTAGAGTTTGTTTTTATAGAGGTTTTGAAGTACTCTGCTCCATGTTCTTCTTGCCTTCATGGTTTGTGGAGAGAGGTTGGCTGTTATTCTTATGGGTTTTCCTTGAAATGTGATCTGTTTTTTTTCTCTAGCTTTCAGTATATTGTTCTTGTGCAGTATTTCTTGGATGTTGACTATTATATGTCTCAGTGTACTTTTAATAGTGTTGAAGTTATTTGGAGTTCATGCATGAATTTCTGACTCTTTCCTCATATTCGGGAAGTTTTCTGCTATTACTTCTGCTCATATTTTTATATTATTTATATTGAATCCTTTCTCATTGATATGTGTTAGTCTCACATTGTTCATCTTTGCATCATCTTGCAGCTGATGAATTATTTTTTACTGCATCCTAGTTGTTTTTAAGACATCTTTTTGCACCTTTTCATTTGCTGCAACAGCATCTTCAAGATATGAAACTCAATCTTCACTTTTACTGAAATGGTTTTGCAAGCTTGTGACTGAGATTTTAAGTTGAACTATATCTCTTTGACTCTGCTTCATGCAATCTATTTGTTTCCTATATTGCTCACTGAAGGATTCCATCGTTTATGTAATCTCCTCTTTTTTTTTATCTGTCTCTTCCTAAGAAGCAGTTATTAATTCTTTCATTATAGTTATCCTTTCTTTTTTTTCACTTTAGTGAATATTTCTGATCTGATTACCTCTATATGTTTGAGTTTGATTCTTTATTTTACACACTGTTAATTCAGAAATTTTTATTTAGGAGGTTATTTCTGATCTGAGTTCCTCTATTCATTTCTGCAGTTATTTCTTTACTTCCAATGCTGTCAATTTAGACACTTCTGCTATGTGATTCCCATTTTCATCTGTGCTTATCTTTTGTATATGGCCTGGAGAGATAGCTCAATAGAAAAAGTGCTTGCCTAGCAAGCACAACAGCCTGAGTTCAATCCCCGGTTCCGCAAAAAGAAAAAGGAGGCATTGTATTTGTTCTGGGTGGGCTCATGCCCTGAGATTGCATTTTTCTCCTTCTCTTTTTTCATTTTTGTTTAGCACTGTCCTCTGACCTACCATGTAGACCTTTTGTGCAGTTATGACCCTATCCCCTATTGCAATTTGGATGCAGATCTGTGTAGTTTGAGTTTGTCCAGTTGAGCCTGGCTTGGGTCCAAATGCTGTGCTCAGCTTCTCCTGCTGCAGCCCTTGAAAGTGAACCTGTTGTGCCACTCTGGCAAGATGCTTTGCCCTTGGATTAGCTGGGTCATTCTGGTCCCTACTGTCTGTGCAGGGATATCAGGGGCAGAGTTTCACAATAGACCTGTATGCCAGGCATGGTCTGGCTCTGAATGTCTCCAGAGAGTCAGATAGAGGCACTCACTTCAAAGTGGGCCTGGGCTGGGTCAGGAGGGAGCCAGCAAGCAAAGAAAGTGGAGCATAGAACCTCTCCCATACACTCACCATGCCTTAATTTTAGTTTGTTCTGAATGGGTCCCAAGTATAAATTTTCTTACAGCTTAACTTGCTTTGTTTTGAATTTTTTGGTGGTACTTGGGACTGAACACAGTACCCTGTGCTTGCCAGGCAAGGGCTTATTGTACTGAACTATCTCCCTGGATCTCTTAAAGTTTGAATTTTTTCTTTTAGTATACATTACATTAATTTTTTGCGAATAGAAAATTTATTTATTTATTTTTATGTTTTTATTTTTTATTGAAAAACAAATAACAACGAGACAGTTTCAAGTCAAATTAAAAGGGCAGATTCAATAATTAATACATGGCAATTTGTTTTCGGAATGGTTTCTTATCTACAAGGTGCATACATGATATTCTACTTACAGACACTATTATAGCAGATGTCTCCAGTCAATGAATTAAGAGAATGTAGTTGCATACTAATCTTACTTTTTTAAAGTTGAATTATAACACAGTTTCAATAATTACTACTTCCTACCTTGTTATCTTCCTAGTGGTTGTCCATAGTACTAGAAGCCAAAAGGAGTCCTGTCCAGCCACTATCAGTGAAAATTTTGCCTCTCATAGAATTATGCAGACGCACTGAATATTTACCCTAACTGTACTGTTTATACAAACACATTATGATTCTTCCTTTGTATTCCCCTCCTTTTTTGTCTAGACCTGTCAAAGATGGGCACTCCATGGCCATTAAACCATTATAGGTGCCTGAACCCAGCAACACAATCAAATACAGTCCAGTAGTCCACAATAATAGTGAATTATCTTAAGAAGTTGTTGACTATAGCCATTTACAGCTCAACTTATTATTATGGCCTCATGTTATATAACTCAATTTATACTTTTCTTCTGGATGATTAAGACCAAGATAAAGCAAGAACTATATAACAAAAATTGTATTTTTTGTATTTGGTGAGGTCAGTCAAGTCCCCTCAGAGTTTATCTTGTAATCCTGTACCTCACTCTGTAGATCCTTTGTCTGTGTCATCCATACTGATGAGTCACGGCCATTGCTTGACCAGTTTGCTCACTGTTAGAACCTGAGAGAAAGTTTTCTCTCCATGTGACTCTCCCCAGGACACTGAAGATCATAAATCTCCTTCCTCTGTGGCTCCATAATCACCTTGATCAGAAAATGTGGGGCACAACTGAATTTCATGATGTTATAGTACAGGTTCTCCTATGTCTGGAGTCTTTGCTAACCTTGAAAGGCTATGGCCAAAATGTTGGCTGACCTTGCAGCCCTTCTGTTTCTTCAATTTTTGATTTGTGAACTTAGGTTGTTAACCATCCAGAAGAAAAGCTGATTAGTACCCTGCAGCATGTGCTGTTCACTTTGCCTTAACTATCTGACTAAATTCTTTTTTAGTTGTTATTGTATATTACTATTTATATTTCTTCTTTTGACTCCTTATATTAGGGAGACTATACTATATTTCCATATATGTGTCTCGTTTATTTTGCTTATGAGTATATGTTCAAGTGGCATCCATTTCAATATAAATGCTTCAAGATTATAATTCTTCATAGCTGAGTAATACTCCAGTATATGGAAATACCACATCTCTTTCAACCATTCCTCATGTAACAGATATCTTGGTTGTTTCCAAGATTTTGCCATCACAAATTGTGCTACTATAAACATAGGTACACATATATCACTATGATATAATGTTTTCAGTTCCTCTTGGAAAATTCCCAGTAGGGGGATAGCTAGATTTCCAGTTCTACTCTTTTGAGGAGTCTCCACACTGATCTCCACAGTGGTTGTATCACTCTACATTCCTTGCATCAATGGAGAAGTGTTCCCTTTACCCACATCCACTCCAACATTTATTGTTGGTCAAATTCTTTATGATAGCCATTCTTTCTGCAGTGAGATGGTATCTCAGAGTTGTTTTAGCTTGCATTTCATAGATGGCTAGTGATGTGGAGCATTTTTTCATATAATTATTTGCTTCTTTAATTTCATCCTCTGAGAAGTGTGTATTCATCTCAGATAGCCATTTCTGAATTGGGTCTTTATATTAGAGGGCCCAAATATATCTTAGTTCTTTGTATATTCTAGAGATCAGACCTTTGTCTCATTGCTTATTAGTTAGCATTGTTTTGAAATTTGTGGAGTGTCTTTTCACATTGTTTCCAATTTCTTTTGAAGTGCAGAAACTCCTCAAGAAGAGTTGATCACAGTTGTTGATTCTTTCAAGCGTTTTCCTTGTGAATACATGTTTATTAATGAATTTTTTGCCTACCCCTATGTCTTCAAGAGTTCCTCCTGGATTCTCTTCCAAGATATTGAATGTTTCTATTTTAATGTTTGAATATTTAATCCATTTTGACTTTAGCTTAGTCCATGGTGATAGAATTGGGTCAAGTTTTAGTTTTCAGCATATAGAAAGACAGTTTTCCAGAACCGTTTGTTAAAGAGGCTATCTTTCTTACAGTAAGCTTGTTTGGCCCATTTGTCAAAGATCAGATGTCTGAGTGTGTTTGTAGAGGCCTCTCCATCTTCTATTGTATTCCATAGATCTTAAAGTCTATTTCATTGCCAATACCACGTTGATTTTATCATAGTGTCTTTGTAGTATAATTTCAGGTCAGGAATTGTCATGCCTCCTGCCATGTCTTTGTTTTCCAGGATTGCCTTGCTATTCTAGGTTGTTTGTGGTTCCAAATAAATTTTAGGAATGATTTCTCTGTCTGGGAGGTAAGTTGGTGCCAGTTTGATAGGGATTGCATTAAATCTTTACAGCAATTTTAGGAGAATGGCCATCTTCACGATGTTGGTCCTATCTATCCAGGAGCATGGAATATCTTTCCATTTTCTGAAATCCTCTATAATCTCTTTTATAAGGGTGTTGTAATTTTCCGTGAAAAGATCTTTGATTTCCTTGGTCAAGTGAATTCCAAGGTATTTCATTTTCCGCGGTGCTAATGTAAAAGCTATTGCTTCTATCGTTTCCCTTTCAGTGTGTTTGTTATCTGTGTAGAGGAATGCTATTGACTTTTTATCCTTCTATGGTACTGAATTTCCATATCAATTTTAGTAGTTTCTTGGTGGAATTTTTTGGGTCTTCCAATTAAAGTATCATGTCA
>PVKA01049076.1:0-13449 GCA_004027165.1 Ctenomys sociabilis
ACATATTTCTCACAGGAAGAAATTATAGAAGTGAAGAAATACAAGAAAAAAAAGCTCCACATCACTAGCCTTCCATGAAATGCAAATTGAAACAACATTGAGATACCATCTCACCCCAGAGAGAATGGCTGTCATAAAAAATCAACCAACAACTAATGCTGGAGAGGCTATAAGGAACTCTTCTCCACTCCTCGTGGGGATGTAATCTGATGTAATCATTATGAAAATCAGTATGGAGACTCCCTAAAAAACTAGGACTGTAAATCCCACTCAAACTAGCTATCCCCCTATTGGGAATTGTCCCAGAGGAACTGAAAACATCATATCATGGTGACATATGCACACCTATGTTTGTAGCAGCACAATTGGTGATAGCTAAATCTTGGAAGCAACCAAAATGGCCATCACGCGAGGAATGAATGAAAAAGATGTGATATTTTTATACAATGGAGTATTACTGAGCTATAAAGAATGATAAACTTGAAGCATTTATACTGAAGTGAATGTCACTTGAACATATACTCATAAGTGGAATAAACCAGACCCACATGTGTAAATATCGTATAGCCTCCCTAGTATAAGAACTCAAAAAAAAAAAAAAAAAAAAAAAAAAAAAAAAAAAAAAAAAAAAAAAAAAAAAAAAAAAAAAAAAAAAAAAAAAAAAAAAAAAAAAAAAAAAAAAAAAAAAAAAAAAAAAAAAAAAAAAAAAAAAAAAAAAAAAAAAAAAAAAAAAGAAAGAAAGAAAGAAAAGAAAAGAAAAGAAAAGAAAAGAAAAGAAAGGGATAACACAATGAAAAAGAAAGTGAAAAATTCAGGATTAAACAAGGAAGAGAGGGCAAGAAGAAAAGCTAGGAAACATGATAGGGGCAAAGCCATGCATTTATATTCACAAGATTGTTAAGGCAATGATCCTGAGAATCTTTAGCAGGTTTGTGAAACTAGTAGATAATTGATAGGATTCTCACTCTGACTAACTTTCTATGCTGGTACCTGTGAACTAAGCAACTGTACTGAAGATAGCAATGCATAACACTAGGCTTATGCTTGGAATGCCTGTCATTCTGGTGTTTTAAATATATACTGCTTGTCACATCATATCAATTACTGCTATGCTTTCTGTCAAGTAAGTGATTGTTTAAAAAAAAAGGCAATAAATGAATTCTAGAGAATTCAAGAGAAAATATAAGACTCTCCTGCTACAATGTTCTATATGGTTAGATATCTAAATTTCTTTATAAAATTTTGTAATGTAATGGCTTATTTCTATTTTTTTTTACTATTTTTTATTTTTTCCACATTCTGTATGGATATAAGGTTTAGCACATCAATGATTGATGCAAAATACCTGATCCATGTCATGTGTAAGGCTTTCGATATTCAGACAGATAATGATTTTAAGCTCAGTAACCTATGTTCTAGGGTAATATCATTAAGCTTCTTTGCCAGAGGATTAACAACTTAAGTTATTAGACCAAAAAAATTTTTAAAAAGGTCTACAAGGATAGCCAACAATTTGGCCTTAGCCCTTCAATGTCAGTGAGGACTCGGGAAATAATAGAATCTGTACTTCAACATTCTGTAAATCAGTGGTGTCCCAAATTTTCTGATCAAGGAGATTATGGGACCACAGAAGAAAGTGATCAAGAATGTAGAATGTGTATAAGGAGAGTCACATGGAGAGAAAACACTCTCTCAGGCATCCACAGAGAGCAAATGGGTCAAGCAATGGTCGTGACTCATCCACATGGCTGACACTGTCAAAGGATCTATAAACCATGGTACAGGGTTTCAGGATTAATCCTGAGAGGATTTGACTGACTTTGTCAGATACAAAAGTTACATTTCTTGTCTTATAGGTCTTGCTTAATCTTGGTCTTAACCATACAGCAGAAATGTATGGAAATGAAGTATAAAAAGTAAGTTCATATTAATATGCTGAGCTGCAAAAGGCTCAAGTCAACAACTTCTGACATTACCATTCATGTGGATAACCTACTACCGTTATAGACTACTATACTGTATTTGATTACTTTGGTGAATTCATGCACCATATATATGCCATTCATATATGAATAGCAATGGAATATACATCTCTGACTGAAGTAAACAAAAAATGGTATATAAATGAAAAACCACTTTGTGGTGAAAAACATATATATGTGTGTATCTCTATATATAAGATAGTTAGCATAGATATATAGATACCTTCTCTTAGTTCAGTGAGAAGAAACATTTGTACTAATAGTGTTTAGACAAGATATCATGTCTGAATATTGTACTATGAATAACTACTACAAAGACAACAATATGTACTATATCAATTATTGTAACTGTTCTACTAGCCTGTTTTGAAACTCATTGCTACTTCTTCCTCAATAAAATTCTTTTAAAAAATCGTGCATGATTTAAACACATAGAATACAAAGATTAAGGACAAAGAGCTGATCTGAAAAAGGAGGAACTAAAAAAATTTTACAGCATAAAACTGTAACTATACTACTGAAGAACCATTGAAAATTAACCATAGTCTGGAGCATAGCGTGATGCTTGTGTTCTTCTCTGGAATCATAAAGCTCTGGGTTAAATCTCAAGCCCTCTCATAACACAAAAATATTCATATGAATATGACACTAATTACAATGATAGCTTCATGAATGTATGCTTACCTGCAAATTCTTGGAGTTTCACATATTAAAAATCTACAAAATTTGCATAATAAACATTTAAATAATTTATATAGTCATCATATTACAAATAAATGAAACTAAAGAACAGAATTTTGAGATTTTTAGAACACAAATATGTAAGATTCAGTACCATTCTTTTTAGGTGATGAAAGGAGCACATTTCTATTGATAACACCACAGATTGCAATTCTTTGTAGAGGCAAATCTCTCTTGCAATTTCTGCTTAATTTCTATTTTAAGTAATGAATAGAAATTTTTCTATTTAACCGCTATAGATTTCGGATAGGCAATATGGAAATGAGAGAGAGAGAGAGACAGAGAGAGACAGAGAGAGAGAGACAGAGAGGTGAAAAATCAAGATAGTCTTTAAACTGACTTCAGCAGTGGTCATTTATTCTAACTTTAAAATCTCAAAATGCACCCCTCTTTAATTAATGTTGCTGGTTTACTGCTGGTGCTGGAATCATACCTCTCACATCAGGAGTATCTACAGATGTACTCTATTGTTGATGTCAAGCAAATCCCTTTGGAAATAAATTGAACAATTAATTTTGTCTTTGAGTTTCACAACATAATTATTGCTACTGACCTATGAATAGAAAGGATATCTTAAAGTTTCAAAATTAATTCCCCAATGCTTTAAAGACTAAGATTTTTTTATTAAGTTCAATTAAAACAATGTCACATGTTCAATCAGACTCTATAAAAAATTGTTAGTTATGAACTCAATGTAAGATGGTGGTTTTCTAATTTACTTATGAAATACTTAATCAGGAATATGTGTTTCTGTAAAAATTGAGAATTTTGTGTTCATATTTTATTTTTATTGTGTTCATATTTTATTTTTAGCTTGTCTCTAAGATGAAGACATTATAAAAAGGAATAGAAAAACACATTAAATGTATCAGTTTTCTGAGTCTTATTTAGTTCAAAAGTACCATATTTTTAAAGCAAATTTGCATGTAGATTCTTGAAAGATGTGAAATATTTCTGAAATATTTATTGAAATTAATTTCTGATTCACATAAATGATTATATTTTGGAATGGGAAAGAGAGCTTTTTACAGCCTTTTGAGAAAATAATTTTAAAAGAAAATGATACTCACTGATAATCCCATTTTACAAGAATTCAATAAGTATTTTCAGCTGAGTTATCACTCACTAACTTGTTAAAATAATTCAAAAATGTATTTTTATAATTTTACAAATATTTGTCAAACTATCATAATTCTGAGGAACATTTTGAAAGAATTGCAGGTCTAGAATATCAAATTTATTTTAGCATTTGAGTATAAGATTTTTATCGATTAAGTATAAAAGTCCAGAAAATTCTCACCCTAATATAATTGTAGAGAGAAACAGAACCCATATATTAACTTCAGTAAAATAAGAATAAGAAATATAAATAGCAACTAAAATATGGTTTTAAAACAGTGTGCTTTGAATAATTATTGCAGGATTTTCTCCAATTCAAATATGTCTATCTGCATTGTGCTAAAACCAATGACTTTGTAATAAATCTGGGTATCCTTTGAGCTTCAATAAATATGTGACAGATTGTGACTAGTTAAGGTTGTAAACTGAAAAACATAAATGAAGACTTAAAAAATAGTGAACATGATTCAGGGGTGTACAACTGTAATTTCAGTGCTGGGGAAGTTGAAAAGAGGAGGATCACTATGAGTTCAAACTGCATAGTGAGACCCTATACAACTAATATACTATATATATATATGAAAATTTGTCAGACAAGACAGCAGTATGAACCAAAACATGTTAAGCTAAATATAAAATAATTTTTGTTAAGCTCACAGAGAAAATACAAAGTTGTTCTATATTCTTGTGCAGTCTTATCAGAAAAAATATATATTTATTTAAAATACCCCTTAACAGGGCCAGGGACATGGTTCAGTGGAATAAGTCCTTCCCTGGCAAGTGCAAGGGCCTGAGTTCAATCCCTGGTTCTTTTACTTTCAAAGTCCCTTAATGATCTTATTTGGATAAGGTTATTAAAACATAGAAAATATTTCTCAAATTCACAGTTGTTCAGTTTTTAAAAAATCATTTTCTTTCTTTCTTTCTTTCTTTCTTTCTTTCTTTCTTTCTTTCTTTCTTTGTTTCTTTCCTTCTTTTCTCACTCCCTCCCTCCCTCCGTCCGTCCCTCCCTCCCTCCCTTCCTTCCTTCCTTCTTTCTTTCCTTCCTTTCTTGATGCAGGGTCTTCTTATGCAGGTCAGACTCCTAGTGATCCTTTTGTCTCAGCCTCCCAACCTGGGGATTATAAGGGTGTGCCAACACCAAGGTTTCATGGCCGCAATGGCATGTGGTATCAGGAACTGAGTTCAGGTCATGTGCTTGCCAGGCAGGCTGATCAACTCATGCAAGCTTCTCCCAAGCCCTAAAAATTGATTTTCATAATGAATTTGTGCAATTACAAAAAAGTGTTTAGTTATTTACTTTCAAAATTTTCATTTTTCTTCAGTTTTTAAAAACCAGTCATTTAAGAATTGTGAAGAACCATGATTAAAAATATATTATATGAATCCACAGGATGATAGATAGCAGGGTTATTTTGTTGTTGTTAATTTAGGGAAGGGTTTGCAAGGTGTTCAGGGTCTCACTACTATACTGTACTCCCAGTGATCTGTCTGTTTACAGCCTTCCAAGAGCTGGGAGTGTAGGTGTGTGTCACTATGCCCAGTCTCAATTGCAGTCTCAGTTACCCCTCAGGCCGGGCCAGCATGGCAGGCACGGAGACTGAACCACAGCCCCTGGGCTTGCTTTCAGGCTTTAGACTCTGCTGAACTGTTTGTCTGCCCCCAAAGTCCTTGATTGTTTAGTGGAGATAATATTACTTTAACTTTTTATGTTAGATAATGGCAAATTACATATATTGAACAACAGCTTATTGATGGGCATAGAGAAATTAATGTTGAAAAAACTTTTCCACACTGGGCATTCACAGATTTTCAAGACCTGTGAATAGAGAGTACCCTGTGTGCACATTCCATGATGCATTTCTTTTCACATGAATTGACCTACTGTTAGGAGCACTAGGTAACAGGGATGAGCTGATGTAGAAAATTCTTCCCTTTTATACATAGGGTAATTAGAACCTGGGATATAGCTCAATGGCATAAGCACTTACTTGGTAAGCACAAGGTTCCAAGTTCTATCCCCTGTACTGAAAATAAATAAAATAGAATGAACAAATAAATAAAAAAGTAAACATATGGTAACTAGAAGGAATAAGACAGGCATATTGTTCTCATAAATTTAACTAATGCTTTTGCAATTTACATCTCAGCAAGGCAATGAAAAAATGGCTCAGGCAAACCACTCCTTGACCAATGAATTCATTCCGCTAGGATTCACAGGTCACCTGTACCAGAACATACTTCCATTCAACCTGTTCTCAGCACCATGGTGGTTGCTAGTATTTTAATAGCTTGTATGATGCTCATAATACACAAATGTTTTCATTGTAAATATTTCCATTCACGATTTTTACATCATTATTTTATATTGTCTTATGTATAATTAATTTTTTTAATTTAAAGTCCAATACTAAAAACTCTTATTTTTTACTTACCTGTTTACTTTCTCTTTTATTTCTCTCTCGTTTTCCTCCTGAAGTTTTGTTACATCAAAATTTAATGTTCACTCTTATTCTTCTTAGAGTTAATTGAATATATGGCCCAGGCCTATGAATTCTCTCCTCCCCCCATTAGGGGTTAAACTGAAGATCTTCACACTGAGCAATATCTTGAGAACCTTTTTGTTTGTTTTGAGACAGGGTCTTACTGAGTCCTTAAGCTGCACAGGCTGTACCTGACCTTTCTTCAAATATTTCCGCTCTCAGGGTGCTGGCTTACACAAATAATTAAACTCATTTAGTAATCTATATAACTGGTTTAATAGATTCCTGAAAGGGTGATTGGATTGTGAGAACACTGATCTCCTCAATTGGCTATGTTTTTATGAGTGCATAGATGAGTGTGTTATTATGAGGGCAGCCTAGCTGGAAGGAGTAAGGTATATGAATGTTACCTTGAGCTCTGACAACTTCCTCTCGGCTTATTATTTACTTACATTACTTACTTCTATGTTTATTAGCGAGATTGGCCTGGAATTCTCTTCCTTGGTGGGGTCCTCTGGTTTTAGTGGTAGGGTAATATGCATACTTGCAGGAGTGACTTTGTTTTTTACACAAAAAAATGCATACTTGCAGGAGTGACTTTTTTTCATTGAGACAGAAATAGGATTGAGACAGCTTACACAGGTTAGTAGGACAGTTACAATAATTAACACATTGCATAATGTTGCCTGGTTAGTAGTTATTCATAGTACAACATGCAGGCATTGTCACTCAACTAACTGAGGTGCTTGAACTCGACACCACAATCCAACACAGTCCAGCGTTCCACAGCAATAGTGAGTTATTAAAAGAAGTTGTCAACCATAGCCATTTGCAGCTCAACTTAATATTATGGACCTGCGATGTATACTTCATTTTTATACTTTTCTGCTGGATGGTTAAGACCTAGATAGAGCAAGACTTATATACCAACACATGTACATTATGTTTCTCATGTGGTCAGTGAAGTCCCCTTAGGGTTTATCTTGTAGTCCTGTACATTATTCTGTAGATCCTTTGTCTGTGTCATACATGGGGATGAGTCACGGCCAATGCTTGACCAGTTTGCTCTCTGTGAGAGCTTGAGAGAAAGTTTTCTCTCCATGTGACTCTCTTCAGGCACACTATAGAACTTCAAATTCTTGCCTCTGTGGCTCCATAATCTCCTTGTTCAGAAAATTTGGAGCTCACCTGAATTTCATGATGTTGCAGTACAGGTTCTCCTATGTCCTGAGTCTTCGCTGACCTTGAAAGGCTAGGGCCAAAATGCTGGCTGGCCTTGTGGCTCTTCTATTTCTCCAACTCTGACTTGTGGTCTTAGGTTGTTAACCATCCAGAAGAAAAGCTGATTAGTATCCTGCAGCATATGCCATTCACTTTGCCTTATCTGACTCAATTGATTTTACTTGTTATACGCAACCTTTTGTATTTCTGCTTTTCGCTTGTTATACTAGGGAGACTCTACGATATTTGCACATGTGTGTCTGGTTTATTTCACTTATGAGTATATGTTCAAGTGGCATCCACTTCAGTATAAATGCTTCAAACTTATCATTCTTAACAGCTGAGTAATACTCCATTCTATAGAAATACCACATCTTTTTCAACCATTCCTCATGTGATGGACATCTTGGTTGTTTCCAAGATTTTGCTATCACACATTGCGCTGCTATAAACATAAGTGCACATATATCTCTATGATACAATGTATCCAGATCCTTTGAGAAAATTCCCAGTAGGGCGATAGCCGGCTTGAATGGGATTTCTAGTCCTACTCTTTTGAGGATTCTCCACACTGACCTCCACAATGGTTGTACCAGTCTACATTCCCACCAGCAGTGGTTGTTTCCCCACAACCTCTCAAACATCTGTTGTTGGTTGATTTCCTTATGATAGCCATTCTTTCTTGGGTGAGATGATATCTCAGTGTTGTTTTTATTTGCATGTCATGGATGGCTAGCGATATGGAGCATTTTTTCATATATTTATTTGCTTGTTTAATTTCGTCCTCTGAGAAATGTGTATTCATCTCAGATACATATTTCTGAATTGAGTCTTTAAATTTGAGGGCCCTGTTATATCTTAGTTCTTTATATATTCTAGACAGTAGTTCTCTGTCTAATTGCTTATTAGTTAAGATTTTTTTCAAAGTTTGTGGGCTGTCTTTTCACTCTGTTGACAATTTCTTTTTACATGCAGAAGCTCCTTAAGAAGAGTTGATCCCAGTTGTTGATTCTTTCAAGTGTTTCCCATGCAAATATATGTTTGTTCATGAACTATTTACCTACCCCTATGTCTTCAAGAGTTCCTCCTAATTTCTCTTCCAGGAGATTGAGTGTTTCTGTCTTAATGTTTGATTTTTCATCCATTTTGACTTTAACTTAGTGCATGGTGATAGAGCTGGGTCAAGTTTTACTTTTCGGCATGTAGAAAGCCATGTTTTCCAGCAACATTTGTTAAAGAGGCTATCTTTCTTCCAGTGAGTTTGTGTAGCCCCTTTGTTGAGGATAAGATGGCTGAGTGTTTTCATAGATCCCCCTGCGTCTTCTAATCTATTCTACTGATCCTATTTTGTTGCTAATACCATGTTGATTTTATCACAGTGGCTTTGTAGTATAATTTCAAGTCAGGAATTGTGATGCCTCCTGCCTTGTCTTTATTGGCCAAGATTGCCTTTGCTATTCTATGTCATTTGTGGTTCCAAATAAATTTTAGGATTGATTTCTCTATGTCTGAGAGGTATCTTGGTGGCAGTTTGATAGGGATTGCATTAAATCTGTACAGCAATTTTGGGAGTATGGCCATCTTCACGATTTTGGTTCTTCCTATCCAGGAGCTTGGAATATCTTGCCATTTTCTGAAATCCTCTATAATCAATTTTCTTACGGTGCTGTAATTTTCCCTGAAAAGATCTTTGACTTCCTTGGTTAAGTGAATAGCAAGGTATTTCATTTTTCGAGGTGCTATTGTAAAAGGTATTGTTTCTATTGTTTCCCTTTCAGTGTGCTTGTTATCTGTGTAGAGGAATGCTATTGACTTTTGAGTATTGATTTTATATCCTGCTATGCTACTGAGTTTCCCTATCAGTCCTATTAGTTTCTGGGTGGAATTTTTGGGTTCTTCCAACTAAAGTATCATGTCGTCTGCAAATAGTGATAGTTTAACTTCTTCTTTACCTATTCTTATTCCCTTTATTTCTCCCTCTTTTCTAATGGCTGTTGCTAGTCATCCTAACCATACTGAATAGGAAGGGGGATAGAGGACATCCTTGTCTTGTACCGGATTTAAGAGTAAAAGATTTCCGATTTTCCCCGATTAGAATTATATTACCCGTTGGGGTATCATAGATGGCTTTTATCAAGTTAAGTTAGAGTCCATCTATTCCAATTTTCTGTAGGATCTTGAACATGAATGAGTGTTGGACTTTGTCAAAAGCTTTCTCTACATCAATTGAGATGATCATGTGATTTTTTAGATTTCAGTCTATTAATATAGTGTATTACATTTATAGATTTTGCAATATTAAACCATCCTTGCATACCTGGGATGAATCCTACCTGATCATGGTGTATGATCTTGATGATTAGTTGTATTCTATTTGCCAGGATTTTGTTGAGTATTTTTGCGTCTATGTTCACGACAGAGATTGGCCTGTAGTTCTCCTTTTTGCTTGTGTCTTTCCCTGGTTTTGGAATCACTATTATTCTTGCCTGCAGAAATGAATTCAGGAGGACTTTTTCCTTTTCAATTTCATTGAAGAGTTTGTGGAATGTGGGAATTATATCTTCTATAATTTTCTTGTAGAATTCAGCTGTGAATCTACCAGGACCTGGACTTTTCTTTGGCAGTAGGCTATTTATTATGTTTTGTATTTTCATTGGCTTATTAAGAGTTGTTATATCTTCTTGATTCAATTTTGGTAATTTGTACCTTTCAAGGAATCTGTCCATTTTTTCTGTGTCTTCTATTCTGTGAGCATAAATATTCCCGAAGAAACTATTGATAATCTTCTGAATTTCCACTGGGTCTGTGGTGATTTCCCACTTTTCATTCCTTATTGCTAGTACTTGAATTTTCTTTTGCCTCTTTTTGATAAGGTTGCAAGAGGCTTATCAACTTTATTTAGTTTTTCAGTTAACCTACTTTTTGATTTGTGGATTCTTTGAACTGTTTTTTTCATCTCAATTGAATTAATTTCTGCTCTAATTTTTATGATTTCTTCCTGTCTTTACGCTCTGTGTTTTGTTTGCTCTTCTTTTTCTAGTTGTTGGAGGTGCAACATTAGGGTGCTTATTTGTTTCCTTTCCGTTTTCCTAATGTGGGAGTTCATAGCTATTATTTTCCCTCTAAGAGCTACTTTCATCGAATCCCATAAATTCCGGTAAGTTGTACTTGAATTTTCATTGAATTGTAGATATTGCTGAATTTCTTGTTGAATTTCTTCTGCAACCCATTGATTGCTAAGTAGGGTGTTGTTTAGTTTCCATGAATTTAGTGGTTTTTTCTGGTTTCTTTTGTCATTTATTTCCAGTTTCATTGCATTGTGGTCAGATAGTGTGCAAGGGATAATTTCTATTTTCTTGCATATATTAAGGCATGACCTCTGGACTAGTATGTGGTCTATTTTGGAAAATAACCCATGTGTAGCTGAAAAAAATGTGTATTCAGCTATGGTTGGGTGGAACATTCTGTATATGTCCACCAGGTCCATTTGTTCTAAGCTCTGTTTCAGTTCTGCTACTTCCTTGCTAATTGTTTGTCTGGTTGATCTATCTTTTTGAGATAAGGGTGTGTTAAGGTCTCCTGTTAAGATTGTGTTCTTAGACATTAAGTTTTTCATGTCCTTTAAGATTTGTCTTACATAGTTGGGTGCTCCTGTGTTTGGTGCATAGATATTTTGTGCATAGAGTGTTACTTCTTGCTCTTGAATTTTTCCCCTAGCAATATATAGTGGCCTTCTTTGTGTTGTTTGATCATTCTTGGTTTGAAGTTCAGACTATCTGAGGACAGAATTGCTACTCCTGCTTTTTTGTGAGGTGCTGGGGCATGTAGTATTGTTTTCCATTCTTTGACTTTGAGCCTATGAATGTCCTTTTAAGTTAAGTGTGTTTCTTGTATACAGCATATTGTTGTAGTTTGTTCCCTAATCCACTGTGCCAGTCTATTTCTCTTAATTGGAGAATTAAGCCTGTTTACATTGATGGTTATGATTGAAATATGCTGACTTATGTTTGTCATGATATTTACTTGGTGTTGTTTATTCCTTTGTAACCTGTGCTTAATTGTCTGTCCTGTTTAGTGCATTCCTTCCCTTCTCATTCATGGATTTCTAGTCATTGTGGTCTCTCTCTAGAGCATCTTTCAACAGCCTGTGAAGGGATGGCTTTGTCATCATGAAATTCTTTAGTTGTTCTTTGTTGTGGAAGTATCTCACTTCTCCATCAAACTTGAAAGAGAGTTTTGCAGGGTATAGTAGTCTGGGCTGGAATTTGTTTTTGTGTAGGACTTGAAGAACTCTGCTCCATGCTCTCCTTGCCTTCATTGTTTGTGTAGAGAAGTCGGCTGAAATTCTGATGGGTTTTCCTTTGAATGTGAGCTCCTTCTTCTCTCTCGCAGCTTTCAGTATATTATTTTTGTGTTGGATTTCTGGGCTCTTAACTACTATATGTCTTGGTGTGTTTCTACTTGGGTTGAGGTTATTTGGTGTTCTGTATGCTTTGGCGACCTGAATGTTGGATTGTTTCCTCATATTTGGGAGGTTTTCTGCAATTATTTCTCCCCAAATTCTTTTTATGTCATTTGTGTTGACTCCTTCATTCTCGTTGATACCAATTATTCTCACATTGTTCATCCTGGCGTCATCTTGCAAGTGATGGATTATTTTTTCCTGCATTCTTGTTGTTTTTAGGAGATCCTTTCTCACCTTTTCACTAGCTGCTCTGGCATCTTCAAGATCTGAAACTCTGTCTTTGCTTTCACTCAGATGGTTTTGTAGACTCGTGATTGCTAATTTTAGTTCTGTATCTCTTTGACTGTGTTTCATGTGTTCTATTTCTTTTCTGTATTGCTCATCCAAAGAATCCATCATATTTCTGATCTCTTCAATTTTTTTATCCATGTCTTCTTTAGAGGTAGTTATTAATTCTTTTTCTGCTGTGTTTCTTCCAAGTTGGGTTTCCTCTGTATATTTCTGGACTTTTTTCTGTATTTCAGATGCTATGACTTCAAAAAGTTCTTTTTTGATTTCAGAACTTATTTCTGCTTTGAGTTCCTCATGATCTTTCTGCTGTTGTTTCTTTATTTCAGATGCTTTTAATTCATATATATCAGGTGCAATAGTGTTCTCTGCACTTGTTCTGGGTGAGCATAGTTTGTCCACCCAATGTTTCTGGAATTCATTCTTTATTTCAAGTACTATGTATTCTGATATTTCTTTTTTAATTTGTGGAATTAGTTCTCATTTTATTTCCTCTATAGCTTTCTGCTGTTGTTCCTTTGCTGCTGTATCTGTTAGTTCATTCATTGCAGCTGAGCTAGTGTCCTCTGCCCTTCCTGATGGACTCGAGATCTGGGATTGCATTTTTCCCCTTCTCTTTGTCATTTTGTAGAACACTGACCTTTGACCTTTGGTGTAGATCTTTGGTGCAGCTATAACCCTAGCTTGTTATGAGATTCGGGTGCAGTCTATTAAGTTGGAGATTTTCCAGGTATGCCTATCCTGGATCTAGCTGTTGTGTTCAGTTCCTTTTTTGCTGCAGCTCCTTTGGTTCCCCTCTGTTGGTTCCCATGGTCAGCCCTCCTTTGTCAGGCATATCGTTCCCCAGGTGGGCGAGCCTGGGCTTTGGTGGGTCTTCTGGGTTCACAAAAGAATAGTGGATGATCTTATTCACTCAGGAGGCTGTACTGTGTCGGCCAGCCTGTGCTGGGTCTGGGTCTACAGGCCATAACCCGAGAAGGCTGGGAAAGGTCCCTCTGGTGCAGTGGGCCTGGAACCCTCGCTCACAGGCCAGGCTGTGCTGGGTTTCGGTTCATGGCATGGAACCATGGATTATTGTGAAATGTCCCTCCAGCGTGGCAGGTTTGTAGTTCTCACTCCAGGCCGACCTGCACTGGGTCTGAGGCTGTGG
>PVKA01049077.1:0-13450 GCA_004027165.1 Ctenomys sociabilis
TATACACAGCAGCTTTAATAAGTATTTTTCTAACTGAACTGAAAGAATGTGCCTTGCCGGGTGTGGTGGCGCAGGCCTGTAATCCCAGCACTTGGGAGGCTGAGGCAGGAGGATTGTTGTGAGTTCAAGACCAGCCTGAGCTACAAAGTGAGCTTAAGGCCAGCCTGAACTGCATAGTGAGACCCTGTCTCAAAAAGACAAAAAAAAAAAGAATGTGCCTGCGGGGCTGGAGAGATAGCTCAGTGGAATTAGTGCTTGCCTGGCAAGCACAAGGACCATTATAAATAAATAAATAAATAGAACGCGTCTGCATTCTCAGTGCCTACCAAAGTGTATGCAGAGCCAGAGAGCCAGATGTGTTGGCACTCCGACTGGCTCAGCCACTTGCCAGCCTCTGCCACTGTAACCTTCCTTCACCACGCCGAGGACTTTCCAATCCTGGAAGTGATTAATGCTCTGAGTGGTCCTACAGGGGGCTCCCCAAAGTGAATTCAAACAAAAATTGAACAAATTTCAACATGGACCAAGAAATGTAATTCCAAGAAAAGTAACAGTGCAGTTTTTTTCTACCAGGCAATTGTTTGGAAGAAAAGCATCAAAATGCTGTCCTGCTTGAGATTTTTCTCTGACTATGGGCTGGTGACTGTGGAGCTACGGGCTCAGCCTATGTATCTATCTGAAGGCTGTCTTAGGCCTATGGAGGTAGGGTCAGAGGAACTTATGGTTTTTTTCTTTCTGTGTTTTGAGACAGGGTCTCACAACATAGTTCAAGCTGGTGATGAGCTCACTAAGTAGCCCAAGATGGCCTCAAACTAGGGATTCTCCTGCCTCAGTCCCCAAGTACTAGGATTGCAGGCGTGTAGCACTTTGCAGCAGAATTTATCATTCTGAGAGAAACATGAATGCTTCATGTGGAATAAAAATGAAGTTGATAGAGAAAACGTCCTGATGCCTTTCTTCTAGCTCAACCCTAAAACGCCAAGAGCTCAAGGCCAGAGCACAGCTGCACCTCTGCTTTATGAGTGTGGGGCTTAGTGTGGGCTGCTCACCTGGGGGACAGGTTTGCTGAGTACCATGTGTGCATTGACCACTTCCAGGATGTGTGTGGTGAACTCATTCATGTCCTCCAGGGGCAAGATCTTAAAAGCTACCAGGCTCTTTTTGTTCTATAAAGTAAAGATGAAAATGTAAATAAAAGATGAGTAGATGCAAGTCAAAACACGGACTCCAACCTGGTTCACCCCTCCTTAGGCAACCTGGTGGCTCCCTTTTCCCGGAAGGTCACCATATTGATGATGCCCAACTTACTGCATACACCAGACTGGCAAAGCACCCCGTAGCCCAGGACTCCTGGGCTCAAGTGACCCTCCCACCTCTGCACCCTGAGAAGCTGGCACTACAGGCACACAACAGCGCTTCCTAAGTTACAATATTTTGCCAATATGAGTTACATATGTATTTAAAATTTTAAATCAGGGGGCCAGTCAAATAGCTCAGTGGATTAGTGCGTCTGCTTAGGTAGATGCAGGGGCCAGGAGTTCAATCCCCAGGTGTGCCTGCTGGCCCCGCCCCCGGGACACATTGAGACAATGATTGAGATCGGGCACGGTGGCACAAAGCTGTAATCTCAGAACTTTGGAGGCTGTAAACAGGAGGATCACTATGAGTCCAATCTATGCAGTGAAACCCTGTACACCCTATCCTTTTTTCATCCTATCCTAAATACAAAGAAAATTTTTAAAAAAAATTTTAAATCATGGCCATCCAAGTATAGTCAACAATGAAGAACAAATCAAACTAGCTCAGTTATCCATGATTTGCTCAAGGCTGCAAAACCAAGCAAAAGAACAAAGAAAACAAAATGACAAATCCAATCAGCCTATCCTCCTGAATCCAGCGTTCTTCCTTTTACCTCTAACATATGCCACATTTATCAATTATAGGTAGAGATTCATTCTGTTCTTTTTCTGTCATTCTGTTACTTTTTTTTTGCCTTTCTGAGCTAGGGCTTCAGTATGAAGTTGAGGCTGACCTTGAATTCACTTTGCAGCTTAGGCTGGCCTCAAACTCAGCAATCCTCCTGCATCAGCCTCCCAAGGTCTGGGATTAGGGCCCGGGAGATGGCTCAGTGGAATAAGCACTTCCCTGGCAAGTGCAAGGGCCTGAGTTCAATCCCTGGTTCTGAAAAAAAAAAAAAAAGAACCAAGGTCTGGGATTACAGGTGTACATCACCATGCCTGGCTACAATGGAGGTTAAGAGTACAGAAATTTATTGGAGAATAGGAATGAATGATAGAAATAACTCCTGAGAGATAGGAGTCTCAAATGGGTTGCATTCTTTTTTTTTTTGAGACAGGGCCTCACTTTGTTGTTCAGGCTGTCCTTAAACATACTATATAGCTCAGGCTGGCCTGCAATTCATGTTGATCCTTCTGCTTCAGCCTCCCAAGTCAAGGATTAGATGTGTGTGTTACCATGCCCAGCTGTTATTTTTCTATTAAGATAATAAGCCCAGGGCCAGGGAGATGGCTCAGTGGAATAAGTGCTTCCCTGGCAAGCACAAAGGCCTGAGTTCAATCCCTGGTTCCACCAAAACAAACAAACAAACAAACAAACAAAACCCGTTACTTCCTGTTGAATAAGAGGAAAAGAAAATAATTTCCCATTAAATATAAAGGTTTTATCACTGGGCACTCTACACCCAGACTTAAATCCACAGCCTACTTCAGGCAAACACAATTTATTTATTTTTTATTTTTTATTTTTTTGCGGAACCGGGGATTGAACTCAGGCCCTTGCACTTGCCAGGGAAGCGCTTATTCCACTGAGCCATCTCCCCGGCCCAGGCAAACACAATTTAGCTGCCATTTTATCCTGACTTTACCTGAAAGGACCTCAGATGGCCAGCCACCTTCACATACGTTTCTGGAGGGACCACAGTGTTTTCTCCACCAGTATCCTAACAGATAAAACACAAACACACCATTAGATCATCAGTGATACTGTGGAAGTGTCACTAAAGTACCTAAACTATATATACAAAGCCAGTTATAAAACAGAAGAGCTAGATTCCCAGCAGTGTAGTTGTTGAGCCACACTTTTATGACTGATGATTTTGATAAAGACTTATTTTTGAGGAGTTATACCAGCTTACATTTATATTTTCAAGGTAGTACACATCCATTTCCTTCAAAAAAAAAAGACAAATCATTCTACAAATGTTTATCAAATGCATTAAGCTATTTATTTATTTTTGCGGTACTGGGGATTGAACTCAGGACCCTGTGCTTCCAGCACTTATTCTACTGAGCTATCTCCTCAGCTCCCTATCACTTTTACCAGGAATAAAAATTATCATTTTCTTCTTTGCCAACAAAATAAGTCAAAAATGGAATCTCCCTCCTTACTAACTGTGCTTTTGTCTTGTTATTGTTATCTATACTTAGGTCCTTTATGAATTATGAGTTATTATTGGTTTTTCTAAAGAGCAACTTTTTGTTCTGTGAGATTTTTTAAAAACTGGAAGTTAGATGGGCTGGCCAGATAGCTCAGCAGACTAGAGTGCCCGTCTATGCAAACTGTAGCGGCCAGGGTTCAATCCCTGGCATAGCATTCCAGCCTCACTCCTGGGAAAAGATGGCAACTGAGACCAGGCGTGGTGGTGCATGCCCGTAATTCTAGCGCTTAGGCGGCTAAAAACAGGTGGATCATGAGTCTGATCTATGTAGTGAGATGCTGTAGATCCTGTCCCAAACACATAAAATAATAATAATAATACATTTAAACAATATTTACTTAAGATCTCTATGTGACTGGTACTGTTCTAGGTGCTAGAGAGGAAGTAGTATCCAAGACATTAAAAAAAGTGGTATCCAAGACAATAGTTGTGGTCACACTTGCCTAGCTACTGAAGAGGCTGAGGCAGACAATTTCAAGTTCCTTGAGTCCAGCCTGGTCATCTTAGTGAAACACTGACTCAAGATGAAAAAAAATTAAGCAAACAAGGGCTGAGTTTAGCTTAATAGTAGAACATCTCTGGATTCAACACACACACACACACACACACACACACACAAGCATGCACACATTTAAGCATATACACATGTACAAGACTTTCTCATGGAATTTACATTGTCTTATTTGTCTAATTGTGTTATTTTAGGAAGTTTATAAAGTTTTAAATTTGTATATAGTTAAGTCTATTAATCTTTCATTTTAGAGCTTCTGCCTTTGACTTTTTTTTGAGACTGACTTTTTTTTTGAGACCAGGCACTGCAGGCTAGCCTTGAACTCTTGGTGACCCTCCTGCTTTAGCTTCCCCAAGGCTGGGATTATAGGCATGCACCACCATGCCCAGCTTGCCCTTGTTATCTTTTGTATTATTTTAATGTAACACAAACTTCTAAACGCCAAGATTAAAAGATTAAATTTCCAAAGTAACTCCAACCCAGTTCAAAAATAGCTACTTACATCTGTGTCAACCCACTGGCGGACATCCATGGGCGCAGCTGTCATGTCATCTATTTTGTAAACGATATTGGTTGGAGCCTTCTCTGCATGTCTGATTATTCCCACAATAGTGACCTAGATTAGGGGGAATAATAAAGCTTGGTTCTCCTGAAAACTAAAGCAACATTTATGCACTTTTAAGTATACCACGTCTTCTTATGATTAAGTGACTCTCCTATAAATTCTCTTACATACCTGTGAAATCTCAACATTCCCAATTTTGAATACTTCATCAACCAGAGTAGCAGAAAGCAGTTGAGATATGGTACAGGGTACAATGTACTGGGCTCGAGCTCTCTGAAGAGAAAAGGTACACAAAAATTCAACTCACAAAATAATTCATTTAATACTTGCCATGTTGACAGTAGCTTAAATATATCTGCATACTGAACTATCCAAACAAACTTCATTGTCATTGCTTCACAAGTGGAAAACCCAGGTCCTAAAGCTAACAAATGCTATACTTTTGAATTCAAACCCAGGTTTACCCAACTCTAAAGCTCCTGCTGAGTGGGAATCTGTGGGCCAGAGCACAGGCAGGTAAGGAAGAGTGAGCCGCTACTAGAGGAAACCCCAGCCGTAGCAGAAGGGCAGGCATCAGAACACTAATGAGAGGGCACCAGGAAAGGGTTTCCCAAATGCCAAGCAGAGATAGAACTCTAGAGCTTTTCTAGGTCTCCTAAAGTATAGCTTCTTTTAGGGCAAATATTCTGACAACTGGATGAGCTCCTAGGGAAAATGGGGTAAGAGCATAGCCACACCAGACAGCTTCAAGGGAAGGAACGGGATGAACTGAGAAGGGCATCTAGCAGGGACACTCAAATCACATTCTAAATTAGCCTGACAACAACGGTCACCTCTCAGTTTAACTTATTATTGGCAAGGCACAGTCTGGGCGAAATAGAGATGAATAAGAACTATTGGCCTTCAATACAGCCTAACTTAGCATAAGTACAAATATAAACAACAGAGCTGAGCATGATGATACAACCAGTAATCCCGGCAATAGTGAGACTGAAGCAGGAGGGCTGTGAGTTTAAGTTCAGCCAGGGCTACTTAGCAAGTCCAAAAGCCTACAAAAGCCGTATAAATGTAAACTTAATAAACTACAGAATGAAATGTGCTGTGTGCAAATCTCAGAAAAACCATCTGGGAATATCTGGGCTGGACTTTTTTTTTAAAGTGTATTTGGTTCTTGTAGGGTCTCACTATGCAGCTCAGACTTGTGGTGATCCTCCTGCTTTCAGCCTCCCCAGTGCTGGGATTAAAGGCGGTGTGTACCACTATACCTGAGGGTGATGCTCTCACGGCACATGGTGCTGGGGATCAAACCACAGTCCCTCTGCTTACCTATGCGGGGCTTTAGTCCACTGAGCTATCTCACTGGCCCACTTGCTCCTTCTTTTATGGTGCTAGGGTTTAAACCCACAGCCTCAAGCATGAGGTAACATTTGACCACTGTGCGTAAGCCCTCTGGCCTGGACGCCAAGGCACAAGACTCTGACAGTGATAGAATAATGGGCGCATAAACTGTGTATAAGTTTGTATTCCGGCTACCTGGAGCTGAAGCAGAAGAGTAAAAGCCTGGGAGTTGGAGGCAAATTTAGGCAACATAGCAAGAAGACTGAGACTGAGTCTGAGAGTGAGAGAGAGAGAGAGAGAGAGAGAGAGAGAGAGGAATAGGTAATATACGCACATGCCTTGAATCCAGGACCTGGACTCAATCCCCAGTACTGGAAAAGAAAATCTAAGAATGACACTACACACTACAGACTGAGGGCAAATATGCACTGCGCCTCTGAAAGCCCAAACAGAATATACATCCCACAGTGTCATAGACAAGCAGTTTTCTTTTTGTCAGACATCAAAGGAAGGAATTCAGTACCTGTTCTACAAGTGAACCTACAGCAAAACAGACTCTTGGCCTTCAAGAATTTAACAGTCAAAACTTTGGCCTAAAGATTCTTAGTGGGTTTGGCAGAACTGGGGATTGAACTCAGGGCCTTGTGCTTGCCAGGCAAGTGCTTAATCTACTGAGCCATCTCCCTGATCCCTGGCCTAAAGATTCTTAACAGTAATAAAATCTTTTTTTTTCCCCCTGTATCTTAGGGAATGGTCTACAAGGGTGTTCAGGGTCTCACTACTAGATCGGACTCGTGATCTGCCTGCCTGTTTACAGCCTCCCAAGAGCTGGAATTACAGGTGCGCATCACCATGCCCAGTCTCAATTGCCATCTCAGCGTGCCCTGGGGTTGGGGTTGGCATGGCAGGCCCAGGGAATTGAACCCCTATCCCTGCTTGCAGGCACTTTAATCCACTGAGCTATTTGGCTGGCCCCAAATCTCATTTTGTTGAAGCATAATTCTCAATGGCAAGTACTGGCAGAACAGTATAAATTAAGTCTAATCTACCGCCAGCATGCATACCACCACAGGAAGCAGCTGAGTGGTTGAGGGTCATTATTTCTCACCTGAACCTCATATATGAAACCAGGAGGGGCCGGGGCTACAGCTCAGCAGTGTAAGCACCTGCCAGGCAAGCAAAGGCCCTGAGTTTGATTCCCAGTACCAGGAGAAAAAAAAAAAAAAACCTCCAAAAAACCAGCAAAAAAAAAAAAAAAAAAAAAAAGAATCATTATTAAAACAGCTATATGAAGCTAGGTGGGGTGGCACATGCCTATAATTGTAGCACTCTGGGAGACTGAGGCAGGAATATTACAAATTCAAACCCAACCTGGGTTAATTAGTGAGACTCTTTCAAAAATAAAACTAAGGGCCAGACATGCAGTTCAGTGTGAGGGCCCTGGGTTCATTCTCCAGCACCAAAATCAAACCTGAACAAAGTAACAAAATAAAGCAGTTAGCACACTATTTGGCACAGTGAACACTCAAGTGTTAGTACCTGCTCATAGATTAGCCATGGTTGTTCATTCTGTATATCTGTAACAGCTTTTACCAAGGATGTGGAGTGGTCAGCTATGCCTTTCTTTTTTTTTTGCAGAACCGAGGATTGAACTCAGGCCCTTATGCTTGCCAGGCCGGCTTTTATTCTACTGAGCCAGCTCTTATTCTACTGAGCTGGCCCCCCAGCTATGCCTTTCAATGCTATTTTATAGTACTTTATTTTACTTTACAATTTTTAACATATAGTGACTATTACAGGGCACAGTGGTGTGCCTATAATCTCAGCTACTTAGGAAGCTGAGGCAGAAGGATCACATAAGACCAGGAGCTCAAGACCAGGCTGGGCATAGTTACTCTTTCTCAAAGCAAAAGAGGCTGGCATAGTGGTGCATGCAGGCAATTCCAGCACTCAGGACAGGGTCACTGTCCTGAGAGTTTTGAGGCCAGTATAGACCACATAGCGGAATTCTCTCTCAAAACAAACAGTAACAAAAGAAACACCTCAAAACAAATTACAAAGCAACATCAAAAATACAATCCTTCCCCCCCACACACACACAAAAATACAATCCCATGAGGCTGGGGTAAAGGTCTACCTAGCATACTTGGGCCCCTGGGTTAAGTCTAAGCCACACACCCCCACCTCCCCACACTAAACCAACGTAATAAAAATGTAGGGACACAGGATCAGGTCAGAAGAGCACATATTTGCTAAAGGAAGGGAAAGCAAGCTCTACAGGACAGTAGCACCAAGATGGTGCCCCCTCCACAGCTGCCCACACACTGCAGAGCAAGAAAGGGAGCAGAGAAGGTGTCCCAATGTGGGGCACTAACCCTCCTGGTGCCACCCTCACAGCTGCACTTGGTCTCTGCCCCTATAACAGATTCCAGACAATCTCAGAGCCAGGACCAGGCTCACAGGTACTAGAATGGGAAAAAGAGGGGTGCAGAAGGTAAAGTGAGACACTAGGGGGCAGGAAGAGCAGAGTTGGGCCCTATAGGGGCCCTGTGGGCCCTCTGCATCCAGATCATGCCTTACTCTGTGGTAATTATAGGTGAAGTTCCTGCTTCCTGGGGCCAGAGAGATGGCTCACTTCCCTGGCAAGTGCAAGGGCCCAAGTTCAATCCCTGGTTCAGAAAAAAAAAAAAAAAAAAAAAAAATCTAAAAGTTCCTGCTTCCATGTATTTATAGATCCAAATTTTGCAGGTCATAGGATTTACTTTTCAGTCTACTGCATTGTTTTTTTACCTATCACAGCTGAGATTCTGCCTCACCTCCAGCGTAAACTAAAAATATGGTAAAGAAAAAATGATGAGGGGTCTGGAGACAGGCAGTCCCACAGATCTGCACTCAAATCCTAGCTCCTCAGCCCTGGACATGCACCTTTTCTGAAAAAATGAGGACAGCTAGTTCTCAAGTTTGAAATGAAACATACAGTATATGTAAACTGCAAAACCAGTCTGCATGCAGCAAATAGTCAATAAACATTACTCTGGTTACATATGGGTGATAACTATGCTGTCAATGTTTTCAAATCCATCTCAAATCAGGTATTTTTTAAGCCAGAAAAGAATCACAAAGAATCCCTGGTTTGTTTTAAAGAAGTTCACAGTGTGCCTACATAATTTTTTTTTTTTTTTTTTTTTTTTTCTCAGTACTGGGGATTGAACTCAGAACCCTATGCTAGCCAGGCAAGCACTCATTCTACTGAGCTATCTCCCCGGTCCCATACATAAATATTTACTTTTGAAACAAACAAATAAACAATATAATTATAATTTATAATATAGGGGGCTGGGGAGATGGCTCAGTAGAATAAGTACTTCCCTGGCAAGCACAAGGGCCTGAGTTCAATCCCCAGTTCTGCCAAAAATAATAATAATAATAATATAACTCATAATAAGCAACTATTACTATTATATTCAGAGTATGAACCACAGGCTACTGTGATAGTATCTATTTATTTATAAATAAATTTCAAAAAACAATTTTTTTTTTTGTCTTTTTGAGACAGGGTCTCACTATGCAGTTCAGGCTGGCCTTAAGCTCACTTTGTAGCTCAGGCTGGTCTTGAACTCACAACAATCCTCCTGCCTCAGCCTCCCAAGTGCTGGGATTACAGGCCTGCACCACCACGCCCGGCTACAAATTTCAAAATTTTGGAAAATTATACCAAAATAGTTTACATTAAGAGGAAACATTTTAAAGGATTTCATCTAATCAACTGTGGAAAACACTAGATTTAGGAATAGCTGGGTGTGGTAGCACACTCCTCTGTACCCCACACTTGGGCAGCTGAGCCAGGAGAATTGCCATGGGCTCAAAACCAGCCTGAATATTAAGAATAGAAAAATTTAATCAATGCAAATAATTTTGCCCTAAAGTACTATAGAAAGCAACTTAAAACCCAACTCAAAAACTAAGTAATTAGTATAAAGGTTTAAGTTCAAGCTTTCAGGTTTTTTTTTTTTTTTTTTTGTGGAACTGGGGATTGAACTCAGGCTCTTATGTTGCCAGGCAAGCGTTTATTCCACTGAGCCATCTCCCCAGTCCCCCCAAAACTTCCAGTTCATAATCATTGTCATTCTCTGAAAAACTGGTCTTTTTTTGGTACTGGAGATCAAACTCAAGATCTTGTGCTTGCCAGACAGGTGCTTATGCACTGAACTATGTCCCCAGCCCCTATGATAAATTGTCTTAATACACAATTCAGGCTCAGGATTCTTAGGTAATAATAATCATAATGGAGAAATGTAGTTAAGTTCAGGAAGAAAAGGTGAGAATTTGTATTTCTTATATTCTCCTTCCCAACCTCAAGAAAGACAAAGTTAGAGAATCAAAGTGCTAGGGGCTGGGGTACAGCTCAGTGAAAGTGCTATTGCACAGGTGCCTGGGTTCTAGCTACAGCACTAGGGGGGTAGGGGATAGAAGAAAGACAGACAGACAGACAGAGAGACAGGCAAAAGAGAGAGACTGAGACAGAGACAGAAGAGAGGCGAGGGAAGGAAAGGGGAGGAGAAAAGCTGAAATTCCCTGTAGCTTTCCAAGGAATAAAAAAGGAAACACAAGGAGAGAAAAGAGAAGCAGATGCTCAAGAGATTTTATTTTACATTTGCTCAGCATCATGTGTACACTGCCGGGTTCTAGTTACTCACTAGCTACATAAGCTCAGTCCTTAAATACACCTTAGTGTCTTGCTTTATGCTACAATATGTACAGGACTACATGAAATAACTTGTGAAAACTATAAAACAATATCCAAATGTATTACTGATGGCCTTTTCCCTTACCAACACACATCTAGAATAAGAGTTTTAAGGAAATTCGGCTTACCATCCTGTATTCTAAACGCACTGAATCCTAAAACACCACATCTGAGTGGCACCTAAAGGGAAGCCCAATCAATCCTGCAGTTATAAGATGAAATCAATAGCAACTTTTTTTTTTTTTTGGCAGAACTGGGGATTGAACTCAGGCCCTTGAGCTTGCCAGGGAAGTGCTATTCCACTGAGTCATTTCCCCAGCCCCAATAGCAACTATTAGGTGAAAACTCACCTCTAAAAGAGCAAATAAACATTTGGACAATTTTTTGTAGATTACTTTCTTACATTCCTCTATTAATTTTCAGAAGTATACTGTGTTATGAGCAGCGCTGGCACCACCATCAGAAGAAAATAATGAAGGGTCACAGCCTTCAACCTGCTAACTAATATCAGTTAAAAGGCAAAATTAATGGGCCAGGGAGATGGCTCCTGGTTCCACCAAAAAAAAAAAAAAAAAAAAAAAAAAAAAAAAAAAAAAAAAAAAAAAGTAAAATTAAGCTGGATGTGGTGATGTGTGTCTTGTAACCCTAGATACCCAGCAGGCCGAGGCAAGAGGATCACAAGTTCAAGAGTAGCCTAGACAACATAGCAAGACTATCTCAAAAAAAAAAAAAAAAAAAAAAAGGGCTGAGAACATAACTCATTGGTAGTAAGGCCCTGAGTTTTACTAGGTCCTTAGGGGAAAAAGATGGCAATGTTAATTCTGAGGTCTATATATTCTGCCTCCAAACCCCATATTCTTCTATGGATATCATCAGAACTATTTGTAGAAAGGGACCACAGAGCAGGCACTTTGTATTTAGTTAGTATCAAGTCTCACAATATCCTTGTAAGTTAGAATTTAACCCCACTTAGTCTAAATTAATCAAGCAGGTTAAGGAATGTACCTGCCCACACCATGAAACCAAGTGTCAGTGAAGTCACACTCTTAATAGGCTTAGTGGCACCTGCAATCCTAGCACTCAGGAGGCTGAGGCAGGATTACTGAGTTTGAGGACAGCTCTCAGGCTATGCAATGAGTTCAAGGATAGCCTGAATTACAAAGCAAGACCCTGTCTCAGAAACAAAACCAAATAAAAAAAAACCCACATCTTTTCACTGCATTATGGCCCCTCACTATGTTTAATCAGAAAACATTGGGGGGCCAGGGAGATAGCTCAGTAGAATATGCGCTTGCCTGGCAAGTGCAAGGGGCTGAGTTCAATCCCTGGCTCCGGAAAAAAAACAAAAAAAAAAAAAGAGGAAAACAACTTCGAATATAGGAATATAAAACAGGCTATGAATACAAGTTCAAAGTTTTTCCACCAAACTAATGCAATAGTTATGAGAAATTCAGAACAAAGCCAAGAAAACAGTGGATGCAAAACTGGGGGAAATTTCGTTTTTAAAATTTACTGCACAAGCCGGGCGTGGTGGCGCATGCCTGTAATCCCAGCACTAGGGAGGCTGAGGCAGGAGGATTGTTGTGAGTTCGAGACCAGCCTGAGCTACAAAGTGAGCTTAAGACCAGCCTGAACTGCACAGTGAGACCCTGTCTCAAAAAAAGACAAAAAAAAAAAAATAAATAAATAAAATAAAATAAAATAAAATAAAATTTACTGCACTTACACATTGTAAGAGACATGGAAAATAATCGGTAGCTTTCTGATCAGTTCACGCATAACACCCTTCCACTTAACACCCTTCCCTCGCCTCAAATGTTTCGTCTGCTGGATGATTTTCGCAACTTTAGAAGAGTAGAAGGCGCAATAAGACCCGTGGTCTTTCAACCTACTGATTTCTTCTCAGCCTGAGAAGGTGTCGGCGATCCGAAGCCCCCCGGGGTCTGAGTGTAGCTGACGCTTCCTCCGTAGCTGGTGCTGCTATAGCTTTCAAAGCCACCTGTTTTGAACAACAGTGTTAAATGTCTGTGTCGCCTTTCGAGCACTCGAGAAGTCAGCCGGTTCCCCGAGACTTCATGCGCCCCAACACTGGCCCCGTCTCCCTAAACTTTTCACCACCCTCCCAGACCCAAACGCCGCCACCTCCGCTCTCGTCCCCGCCACCGCCGGCCTTCGAAGACCCAGGGCTCGTTCAATCCTCCATTTTCCTCCTCCTCCCCCATTCCACCCATCGTTAATTACTATTCCACATCTTCGTCGTGACTGTGTTGGGAAAAAAAGGCCAGAAGGTTCCGGTAGGGTAGGTTCGCAGAACACCTCAGGATCCCGTCGCCGCGACTCCCTTGCATCCACTTTTTTTCTGGCGCCACAAACTCCTTCCCGCGAAAGACTGGGCCAGTCACCCCACGCTTTTCGCTTCAGCCAATCAACGCTCACAAATTCTACGGTTGTTTTCCAGTCTTCTCTGGCCAAACTTCCTAGAATGCGCATGCCTCAAGTGAAGCTGGAAGTCCTGCGCCATCTTTACTAAGGGCAAGACCCACTGCGCAAGCGAAAGGTAAAGACTAAGAACCAATCAGAACAATTCTCCGCTTGTGGTCTCACTTACGTTGTGTGAGCGACTTATACATCACTTCCTTTGCTTGTCGCCCTCTTAGTCCTGCTGAACTGTTGCCAATCAAGCTACAGTAAATTCGTGTGGTGTCGTTTTTGGTTTGGCGTTCTGGTAGGAGCGTCAAAGCACCTCGTGAGATTGTTATTATTTATCTATTTATTTGTGGCTCGGGCCGGGAAGATGGCTCAGAATAAGCGCTTCCCTGGCAAGCGCAAGGG
>PVKA01049078.1:0-13452 GCA_004027165.1 Ctenomys sociabilis
GTTCCACCAAAAAAAAAAAAAAACTTATATATAACTATCTTAATGATCATATATATGTATAACTATCTTAACTATCATATATATATGTATATGTATATATATATATATATATATATTATATGTATGTATTTACTTTTACTTGTCCCTTCCTTCTTTTCTCCATTCCTCCATCCCAGTTTCCCTTTCCTCTTGAAGTTCCTTCCCATTTTACAATATCTGTTGTACATTTTGGGTCTTATTTACTCTTTCAGCTTTTCATGCTAGGAAGAAAATACAATGTTTATACATATGTGTCTCATTTGTTTCACTTGTATCCACTTACTTATTAAAAATCTCACATTTATCCTTCTTAATGATTTAGTAGTATGTACTCCCTTGTATATTAAAAAAAAAAAAAAAAAAACACCACATCTCTATATCCATTCCTTGGCTTATGGGCGTTTGGGTTGTTTCCAGGACCTAGCTATTACAGATTGTGCTGCTGTAAACATGGGTGTACACATGTCACTCTGGTACGATGATTTAATTGTTCAGGGTAGATACCCAGAAGGGGAAGAGCTGGGTCCAATGGGACCTCTAATTCTAGTTTTTGGAAGAATCTCCACACTGATTTCCACCATGATTGCCCACACTAAAGAACTGTCTCTTTTCCACATTGCTCCTCCAGAATTTGACTTTAAAAAAAAAAAATGAATTTAGTACAGGGCTACAGGGTGTGCTTATCCAGATTAGATCCTGCTTTCAGCCTTGCAGTGCTGGGATTACAGGCGCGCACCACCATGCCCAGTCTCAGTGCACCCCGGGGGCGAGGCTGGCACAGTACATCAGGAACTGAACCCTCGGTCCCTGCGCTTGCCTAAGCAGGTGCTTTAGTTCACTGAGCTATCTGGCTGGCCTTGACTTCTTGATGATAGCCATTCTTTCTGAGGTGAGATGGACTTCCAGTGTTGCTTTAATTTGCACCTCTTGAATAACCAGTGATGCTGAACATTTTTCATACCCTTATTTGCTGTTTTTTATCCAGCCTCGTGTCTTCCCTCTTGCTGGCTTACAGTAACTGTTTTAGACTTTTCCACCACACCCACACATAAACTCACATTTCTTAGATTCTTCCTCTACTTTTTAAAACTATTTTTGCTTCCTCCTCCCCTTTTATAACTGTGATCTCCCACGAGGAGGCGAAGTCCTTTGCTCCCTCTCTTTTGTGTTACCTTATGCATCCTCCTGACGTCAGTAATCTACAAAGCGAATCTTGCGCTGTATCTCGTGGTGCCCTACCTCTAGCCTGATAGCTACGTCACTGCTTGTGTTGTGTTCCACTTGTGTTGTCCTGTCACATTTCCTTTCCTCTGAAGCTTTCAAACTCCATCAAGGCTATCATCTTTCTCCATTTTTTTTTTTTTTTTTTTTTTTTTTTTTTTTTTTTTTTTTTTTTTTTTTTTTTTTTTTTTTTTTTTTTTGCAGAACTGGGGATTGAATTTAGGCCCTGTGCCTGCCAGGCAAGCACTTATTCTAATGAGCCATCTCCCTGGCCCATCTTTCTCCATTTTAAGGCTCATCCCATACCTTTCCTTGATTCCTCTTCTTCTTTCCAGAGCTGGTTTAATACACATCCTGTTGACCCTCTTATATTTAATTCTTTGTTCAGGCATCTGCTACAATCTCTTATTGTTCTTCCTTTGGATCATTTTGATATTCTCCCAGGGAAGCAGACCAGTTCAACGTGACAATATTTTAATGTGTTTCTGCTTGAAATTTGTAATTTGCATCCCTTCAACCCCACTCCCAAATAACGTTAACTTAAAAGTAAATCACAGCTTTCTTCCATGCCTCACCCCTTGCTATTAATGTAGAAGAATCTTTCATTGAATAGGCAAACTTTTAAGCCTACTGTGTTCATACTGATGTGGGTAATGATTTAGATGCAGAAGAGTAGCTTGACTTATATTCGAAAGAGCAAATATCCTTTAAGGGGAAATCATATGTTTGAACTTAGACTTAAAGGATGAGTAGGGCTGTATTCCAGATAGAGAAGTGAAACAAATGAGATGCCTGAGTGTGTGAGGGCGTGCTAGGAGAGTCTAAAAAGAGCCACTGTGTGCCAGTAGAGGAGAGAGAGGAGGGTGGATAGGAAAGCATTATATACCAGTTAAGGAATATTATTTGGAGTGTCAGAGAAGCTCTGTAAATGGGAGGCTAAACCAGGTTTAGCTTGGTTTCTAGAGTTGGATAGCATTTTTCATCAAGCCAGCCTTAAGAGACAGAAGGAATTGGGTAATGAGACTGTCACTGGTACTCTATGCTGTGTCCCCAGCATTGCTTGTGACATCTTTGAGAGCGGAACAGGGGAATCTCTATAAGAAACGAATTGAGGGAAAGCCCTCTGCAAAGGGGTTCCTGGGATCGTCAAAATGTGTTTGTCAGGAAGTGAGGCATAGACCAAGGCTGTGACTGCGCGAGCTGGCATCCTAGCTGGGACAACAAGGGCATGGGCTGGGGTTTCTAAAAGGGGTTTAAAGACGAGCACGGAATCACACATTCTGAGATCTCAGGCCTCCGCATCTCACTGTTTTGCTACTTGTAAAATCTCTGTTAAGCTCTCAGGGCTCATCTGAGTTGCCAGCTTCAGTCAAGACGTTCTTTTAGCCCCTGGCTGGAGCCTGTCTCTTTTGCTTTGGCAACCATCATGAGTGGTTTACAAGAATTTTAGGGCTTTCATATTCTCCCTGAGGTGTAAAATATCTGAAGATTGTTTTGCTTCTCTTTGTGTCCCTCTGACCACCTGAGACTCGTTCCACGAAGGATCTCTGCTGAAGCCATAATTAAACCAAATCTGCACTTTCATGGGAAAAGTACAGCCTACAGGATTTAATAACCATGAATCTTAAATAATGAAATAGTTCAAGGAATTTGAATATTTCAAAGTTCCATCCATACAAAGGCTGAATAATTCATGCAAATATTTGAGGAAAAGAATAAAAGTTTATCGAATAATTCAATACAGTGCCCCTTATTTCGGGACCATAAAAAGGAATCCTGGGCTTAGTCTTTGTGCTAAGCTCAAGCCTCAGGAGCTTTGAAATGCAGATGAGACCAATTACATCACAATTATAGCTGAAAATTAAAAAGAAGCATTATCCAAAAGGCAAATTCCAAATTTATGCCTTTTCAAAGAAAGTGTCATTTGGAAGGAAACTGATTCACACCATGAAATATGTGGCATTTCTTTCGGTTTCCACTCTCTTCTGTAGTAGCGGTGGGCTCCTGCGATATGTAGATATGTGCTTAATCAAATTTAGCTTGACGTCTCCAGAGCAGAAAATGTATATGAGGTATTTTGAGATAAGTAGAGGCACGTTCTTTCACGCATATCTCCTGTGCCGCTACATTTGTCTTATTCCCGTCTGTACAACGGGGCTTTTATGTAATCTACAAATTCCTGTGCGCTTAGAACAGGGTTAGCATAGCACGTACTCGACAGTGCTGAGGGTGTTTTAGAGAGCTGATCCTCATTTTCCCTTTAGGAAGAAATGCTACGTGATTACTTGTATTTATCTGATAGTGTACACACTCAGGATTACTCACCTGGGAGCAGGACCCGAATTCTTTTATATTGTTTTTAATTAATTAATTATTATTATTATTTTCCGGTCCTGGGGATTGAACTCAAGACCTTGCGTTTGCCAGGCAAGCACTTATTCTACTGAGCTATCTCCCTGGCCCTATTTATTTATTTACTTGGTACAGGGTCTCACTACGCAGCTTGGACTCACAGTGATCCTCCTGTCTCAGTCTCCTCAGTGCTTGGATAACAGGTGTGCGCTCCCACACCTGGACTCAGGGGCCAGCTCCACACAGGGCCGGGATGGAATGTGGTATCGCGGAACGAACCCTGATCCTTCCGCTTGCCAGGCAGGTACTTAGGTCGCTCAGCTACCTCCACACCCAGGACCTGAATTCTGCTTGCAGCCCTTTGGTTTACTGAGCTGTGAGGTGTTGCGTGAATCACTTAATCTCTGAAATAAAATGAGGGAGGCTATGCATAAAACCATGGTTCTGTAATTTAAGTACAATCAACCCAGAGGTTTTGATCGCTTTGAAAATTAAAAAAAAAGGTCATTGGCTATAATACCTGTGCACAACTGTGCCTTGAGTCATGTTTTTGAAACTCAAAATAAGGAGAGGGTTGGGAGGGCCCTTTGTACATTTCATTTTTTATTTTTACTTTTTTTGTATTTTAGGGAAGGGTCTACAGGGTGTTCAGAGTCTCACTAACTGATCTGACTCATAGTGATCCACCTGTTTACAGCCTCCCAAGAAATGGGATTACAGGCACGTGCCTTTATGCCCAGTCTCAATCGCTGCCTTAGTGTGTCCCCTGGGAGCTGTGCCAGCACTGCAGGCCGGGGGGATTGAACTCCTAGCCCCTGAACCTGCTTGCAGGCACTTTAATCTGCTGAGCTATTAGGCTGGCCACCTTTGTGTGTTTGACATAGGCTCTGTTTGTCTGAAGTAGCATGCAACAGGTGTGGGGGCCCATAGATAGGAGCAGAATTAGGAGCTGGGTAAAATCTAATAAAACTTTCTTAATTTGGAAAATTAAAATGGAATCAAGATGAAATGAGTAGCTAATTTTATTGTAAATAATTTCAAGCATTAGAAATGATTGGACTATCACACATAACATTAATAAGCATGATGCAGGGGCCAGGGAGATGGCTCAGTGTAATAACCGCTTCCCTGGCAAACGCAAGGGTCTGAGTTCAGTCCCCAGTTCCGAAAAAAAAAAAAGCATGATGCAACAAAGGATCAGTTATAAGGAAATTTACCAGATTAACCTTAAATCTATCTATCTGTCTGTCTGTCTGTCTGTCTGTCTGCTGTCTGTCTATTTATTTATTTGATGCAGGGTCACACTACGCAGTTTGTACTCGTAGTCGCACTACGCAGTTCGATCCTCCTGTCTCAGCCTCCCCAACTCTGGGATTTCGGGCGTGCGCCACCTGCCAGGTTTCTGGTGGCCAGTTTGGAGCAGGGCCAGCATGGCATGCAGTATCAGGGTTCAACTTTGGGTCCTTGTGCTTGCCCAGCAGGCACTTAGACTGCCAAGCTATCTCCCAGGCCCTAGATTAATCTTAAGAAGAGCCTAGTTTTTAAAAGCTATTTTAAGGACTGAAATTTTGGGTGTTTTTTTGGTGCCAGGAATTAAACTCAGGGCTAAACGCTTACCAGGTAGGTGATGTACCACTGAGCTATCTCCACAGCCCAAGGGCTGTAGATTTTAAAAATCAATTTGCGGGTCAGCGAGTTAGCTCAGCAGACTAAGCACCTGCTTAAGCAAGCTTAGGGATAGGGTTCGATCCCTGGCACCACATGCTGTGCCACCCCAGGGCATGTTGACCCAGCCTCCTAGACGGGGCTGGTGGCGCAGGCCTGTAATCCCTGCGCTGGGGAGGCTGGAAATGGGAGGATCACTATGTGTCAGAGCTAGGTAGTGAGACTGGCACCAAATACATAAAATAATAGTAATAGTAATAATAATAATAATAATAATAAATTTGCTTACCTATCTATCAATCTATTTATTATCTTTTGAGAAATTTCTCTTAATGGAGAAGCTAATATAGACACTGTTGTGGTGTGTTTAAATGTAAAGAACATGTACTTTTGGCTAGAAAAGTAACTACGTGCAGAAAACATAGCCACATATCAAAGACATAAAATGTGTCATGATTTTAAAATTTAGATTTTAAGATATAGGTATTAACTATTTTATTTTTAATTGAAAAATAAATATATTTATAGAGCACAAGGTGATGTTTTAAAAGGCGAAAGATTTATACGATCTGAAGAGAAACCAGAGTATAAGGTGATGTTTTAATACATGTCTAGCTTGCAAATGATCACATTAGGCTAGTTAAATATTACCTAATACAATTCTTTGTGGTAAGAACACTCAAAATCAAGATAAAGGTTTTAAAAATAGTAACTATCAGATTATATGCAAATATGCGTGGTGGCGCATGCCTGTAATCCCAGAACTTCAGCAGGCTGAAGCAGGAAGATCACTGTGTGTTCAAGCCAGCTGGAGCTACAAAGTAAATTTAAGGTCAGCCTGAACTGCATAGTGAGATCCTGTCTCAGAAAGACACACACACACACACACACACACTCAAAGATATGCATATATTCACATATATACATTTAATTATGAATATCCATATGCACAGAATTATATGATACATGTATTAAGATATTTTAATAAGCAATACTTATATATGTTGTGGTTCTTATCTTTTTCTACAGAAATAAAATGCTATATTAAAGTATACCTAACATGCAGTTAACTCCAGAAAACGGACCCCATTGTCTCTTTTCTTTTTTGTGTGTTATTTCCTGCTGGTCCAGAGGGAATTATTCAATGTAATGTAGTATCTATGGTTTGCAATGTGACACGGCAAGTTTAAATGACTCTGAAAGAAACCTAAAACACTATTCTTCCTTGAAAACTGTAATGGTTCAATATAAGCCTGCTCATCACAGAATCTAGTGTTACTAAATAGTAAATACTTTCATTTCAATACTACTAAAACCGTGATAGAATTGATCTTCTGTGAAGGAGCATGTGACTAGATTTTCCTTCCAAATCACTTTGATTTTTTCCAACTAAAGTTTTTTTTCCTTTTTTTTAAAAACCATCTTCTTTTCTGCAAATACAATTCTGTGCCAATAGATCACTATCATTATATGTCCTGCATTTTCTTAAATATTAGGTTTAAAAATGCAGGCTTTTTTTTTCTGAGACAGGATCTCTGTAGTCCAAGCTGGTCTGAAAGTCTCCATCTTGGAGGTAGAAGGACTCTGAGATTTCTCACTGGATATATCTCAGTAGTATTCTAGAGGTTCTTTTGCTGTTATGTGGCTTATCTTGACAGAATTCTATTTTCCTTTTTCTTTGTCTGTTACTTAACATAGCCCTAAAACATCCTGTGCTCTCCCGAAGCCCTGCTTCCAGTGAATATATTCATTCTGAGATAACCAAAGATTTTGGTATTGTATGTGCTGCTATGTTCCTGTTCATTTTTAGGCTCTCATCCTGCTTCTGATTTATTAGGTTTTATATTTGGCCCTGGATTTTCTTGCTACTACTCTGATGCTAAAATATCGAGCTGTCCATTTCTCTTTGGACCAAAATTGGGGCACAATGCAATCTTAAGACAACAAGTAGTCTGAGTGTTTCACACTTTTGACCCTTGACTTAGTAATGAGGAGACTTAGGAAAAAGCAAGCTTCATGTACTCTTTCAAGTGTGGTGACCCTGTATGACATCTCAAGAGCTTAGCGAATGAGGGCCATTCCAATTCTCTTCTTTTCTCTGAGTCCCATGCTGTTCCTGCACAACGCAATGAAGATGCGTTATACAAATAGGTAGCTGTACCTACTGCAGTTCCTTTATTTTTATTTTTTAAATTTTTGTGTATTTTGTACAGGGTCTCACTATGCAGCTAAGACTCATAGTGATCCTTTTATTTTCAGCCTCCCCAATGCTGGGATTACAGGCATGTGCCACCATGGTGGGGCTCCATTGCTGGTTTAGCAGGCCCAAAGGTGGGGCCAACATGGCATGCTGTCTCAGAGATTGAACCCCAGACCCTGTGTTTGCCTAAGCAGGTGCTTAGTCTGCTGAGCTATTTCACTGGCCCTGCAGTTCATATATGCTCTAAGGACAGAGCGTGATACCTCTTCTCAGGACCACTGAAGTTCTTTTTGAATACCAGGAATCAAATGTAGGACCTTGTGTTTGCCAGCCAAGTGCTTATGGCACTGAACTGTCTCCCCAGCCCCAAGACCACTGAAGTTCTATGTAATTCTATCTGTGCTTGTCTAAAATGCTGGTTAGCAGCTACAGTGGAGAGTGAGTTGACACTGTTTTCCAAACAATCAGTACTCAGGCCTTGAGAGTGCTGCATTCATTTCATTCATTTTTTTTTAAAGAGAGAAAATAAAGCAAGTGATGGGGACTACATTTCTTCTCTATGATATTATGGAAACTTGCAACCCTTCCAGGATTGGCTAGGGATATCTTGAATTCAGTAAAATTTTGCAAACCATCTCTTTTATTTTATGTTCAATTCCTTCTTATTTACTTTAGTATCTACTGTCCTCCACCATCATTTCAGATGAGGTAATTAGAGCAACAATGAATGGTAAGTAACAAAAGGACAGGACTCCTGCAGCAGATTAGAATCACAACAAGGATTTTCAGTAATAAATTCCGGGGAGGCGGGGAGATGAGGAGGGAAGCGTTCTAGCAGATTCTGGTCTTTTGGTAGCCATGTGCTTCCTTCATATGAATGTGATTCACTATCTGATTACTTTCAAATCAATTAAGTCCTGGTGAGCTCTGGGTTTCCTGAAATTCATTAATGTATTTCTTAAGCACCTGCTGCATTCAATGCACTGTTTTAGGGTTCTGTTTGAGGGAACTGCACTCTTTGATGCATGCTACCTTATATACTAGTTAAAAAGCCAAATGCACTAAAATGGTATAAGAAACTATACCTGACAAATATTTCCTCCATACTACCCACAAGGGGAAACTTTCTTCTCTCTTTAATGGTCTTGTCTTTTCCTCAGCTTTTCTGTGACACCTAAAACCTCTTTTAATATGACTTCTCAACATTAGGCATACTGTGTTTGCAATGTGGGGGTCAAACTAGAATCCATTTTCTTCTTGTCATTTTCTTCTTCCTTGGTGTCACAGCTCCGATCCAGCTGTCCCCCCCAAAACCTTCTGCAGGCATATGTGAGGCTTTTGCAGAGGTGGCTGAATCTAAAGTGTGTGATGCTGAGATTAAGGGTGTGAGATGATCCAATCAGCCTACTGGTTGGTTTGGCCCCGCACTGTCCTGGCAGCCTGGATACAACATAAGGGACAGAAAGAGCTTTGCCTTGTCCCTCGGTGCTTTGCTACCTTTTGCCTATTGTGAAGTATTTCTTCTGCATGATGCTTGCCTATCAAACCAAGAATAGACTCAAACCTCTACAAACTGTTTGCTAAATAAACCTTTCCTCCATTAACTTTGGGTGTTGGGTATTTTGTCTTAGCAACAAGAGAAAAATAAGATGCATGGCATGTCTTTACATTCTAGTCGCCCATTCCATTGTTTCTCTTTTATGTCACGTTTGTTTTTGAGGTGACCTTATGTTGTCTAGCAGGCTCTTGGTGGTGCCAATGCTGCTTGGTCATTGGCACTGCCAATGGCCCAAGGTCAAGACCTTGACTTCACTCTAAGTAGTCATGCAGGGTCTTGTGGAATAATGAAAATCAACAAAGAGTTTCTTACTCATTTTTCTACAAGAACAACTGACGTTCATATGGTACCTACTATGTGCCTGACACTGTATTAGTTGCTTTACATGTATCAGGTCATTCCATCCTCACAATAAGAATTGTCCTAGAAGATGAGATTGTTATCAGCCTCACTTTGTAGATGGAGACACTAAGACATGAAGTTGATACATTTACCAAATATGCGGGTAGGTAGTAGAGCTGAAACTCCAATTTAGTCTTCTTCTGGGGTCTGTGTATACCCCCTACTTCATTCCAGCAATTTACAAGCTTAAATTGCTGGACATTTTCTGGACATAGTTGTTCAATATTTCCCCTTTAAAGTGCAGAAGTCGGCTTGCAGATAATGTTCCAGATAGGACTGCGAACATCATTGTGTTATTGGTTTACCATTGGATTAGCCATACTGCCAACTTGGGGCCTCCATTCAATTTGATAATTAGAGCCAGTTCTGAAGAATTAGTTAGAGGATCCCCAGGCAGCTGTGATTTGACTGAGCAGAGATAACAAAGACCAGCTGAGTTAACAATTCTGCAGTTGATCACTGAGGCAGCAAGAGAATCAGCTCCAAGACAAGCAGATGTTCCTTATACAGACTGAGGGGAGAGATCAAGGCTGGAAGGATGAGGTGAGTAGGCATGGGGATTAGGGGTGAAACACCGTATTATGTGCATCAGAAGGCTGGTGACTGGTTCCTAGGGCCAGAAAGGAAGGGGGAAGTGGGGGCAAGCTGGAGTATTGTACAGGTTCCAAGCCTGGAGCCAGGAAGGCAGAAATTCATGTGTTCATTCTATTGATATTAATTGACAGCCTACTATGTTTTGGGCACTGTGCTACATGCTGCTGGAACAGTTAGAAGCAAGTGGTACCTGGTCCCCGTTCTCAGGGTGGTTTAATTCTTAGAGAGTAGACTGAGGCCAAACTAGGTTATCAGATAAATAAGGTAGTTTTCGGACATAATGAATGTCCTGAAAGACACAGGGCCAGAAAGCGCTGTTTCAGACAGAGTGATCCAAGAAGCACTCAGCTGAGATCTGAGTTTAGAGTGACTTTAGGTGTGAAGAAAAGGGTAGACAAGGTGATGGCAGGGAAGTCAGGACTCGGAAAATCTTGGGAATCCAACCATTTGTTTCACTGGAGACTGAAACAAATTCACATCCCCATTAAAGCTGGGAATAACAAATAGGAGACAAAAGAGGCTTTGACAGGGTGGTCAAGTGTCCCCTGAGTATAATGTTGCATTCATGACATACCAATGTCGAGGCTCATGGGTTGCCACAGCCTCTGAGATTGGGAAATATTTGAAAGGCAAAACCCAGTGTGTTATGTCGGTTTGGCTTTGTTTGGGTTTAAAAGTTCCATTCTGAGTTGTGAGGTTTATGCTAAAGAAACCTTTATTTAGGCTATTGTGATAAAGACAGGACAAAAAACAGTTATGGAAATTGTAAAGAAATTGTAAAGAAATTTTGAAAACCATCCATACTTTAATCTTTATTTTTTTTATGTATTTGGTACAGCGTCTCAGTATGAAGCTCAGACTCATAGTGGTCCCCCTGTTTTTAGTCTCCCCAGTACTAGGATTACCAGCATGTGCCACTATGCCCATCTCAGTAGCCAGTTTAGTGCACCCTAGGGTGGGGCCAGAGTGGCATTTGGTGCTGGGGATCGAACTCCAGTCCCTGTGCTTGCCTAAGCAGGCACTTAGTCTGCTGAGCTATCTTGCCAGCCCCCATGCTTTATATCTTGCTATGATTAGGACATCCAGTTACAGAACTGTTGAGCCTGGAAAGTCTTCAGATTTTTCCTAAAGTTGTGGAGCATCTCAGTGTAGGACCAACAGCACAGGCTGTAACAGCACCCACAGCCAGTGATTCCTATTATCCATCTTTGTTTTCGTGTTTTTTTTTTTTTCCATTTATGTATTTGGTACAGGGTCTCATTATGCAACTCAGATTCATAGTGGTCCTCCTGTTTTCATCCTCCCCAGCACTGGGATTACAGGCAACAGCCACCAAGCCCAGATTCTGTTGCTGGCTCAGAATGCCCCAGGGATGGGGTCGGTGTGGCACGCAGGACCAGGGATCGAACCCTGGTCCCTGCACTCACCAAACCAGGTGTTTAGGCTGCTGAGCTATCTTGCCGGATCCTGGTCCATTTTTGTTAAGTGCTGTCTTCCACAATTCATCTCAGCTTCTCATTCAGCATGTATTAATAAGCATCTTCTAGTTCCTTTCACCCACTACTTAGCATCCATTGTATAAAAAGAGCACATTAGGGACTGAGGGTATAACTCGGTGTTAAAGCTTGCTCAGCATGCCCTGGGATCAATGCCAGTGCTCCAAATACAGAATAAATTAAGTGACAGATGAAAATAGAAGATCACAATTCATCCATTCTCTTGTCATAGATTCTTAAATTATTACTATTTTTCTCTTAGAAACAATGCAGTTGTTTCTCTTAGAAACAATACAGTGCACTGTGAGCGACTTGTGTTACAGACCTAGGTGGGGCACTGCAGGATTACTGCAGGTCCTTTGAAAATCATTTTTATGTTGATAGTAAAACAATCTGGCTAGTTGTGAAAATTTAAAAAAAATCCAGTCAGGATCAATGTTAGGAGGAACAGAACGTCTGTATCAAGATGTAAGATGGCACAGAATACTAGGCAAGTTTTGCATACTGTTATGTACTACATACTACACTTTCAATCAACAGTGGGCCAGTAGTGACAGTGGTCGCATGAAATTATAATGGAACCAAACACTTCTTTTATCAACACTCCTGCATTTATAAACAATAATCAATCCAATTCCAATTCAAGTCTCCTGGTACATCTGGATATAACAGGGCTTCAAGGATTTCACCTGTTGACGTCAGCCATAGCCATGGTAATGCTTTACTCTTGCGTTTGGGCTAATGCTGATGTAGAGAAACCTACCACTCTGGCAGTCAGTAAGAGTATAGTGTGTGCCGTAGTTGATAATGATAACAATGACTACATTTCTGGTTTTTATGCTTACTGTACTATAAGTCTTATTATTTAGCATACTGCTTCTACTCATATGTAAATTAGTGTAAAACCATATGCTGTATGAGGTGGCAACAGCCTCAGACACTGAGTTGACTGCATCTTTCTTTTAGTTTTTATGCATTGAGGTTTGATTTCTGGGCCTTTCCACTGAACTACCACTCAGTGGTTTCATTTGGAGATAGGATCTCAATAAACTGAACTTTGATCCTCCTGCCTCAGCCTCCTGGGTGTTGGGATTACAGGTGTGTGCCACCACGCCCTACTTTACTGTATCTCCTGACTGCGTTAAGGGTGTTGACCTATGCCGCCTGGGTTCGTGCAAGCACACTCTCTGGTGACAGCACAGCAAAGCCACCTACTGATGCACTCTCCATACATAGCCCACCATTAGCGCAAGCATCAGTATATAATCCTACTCTTTCTTTTTCTTTTTCTTTTTTTTTTTTAAAGGAAATGCATCTTTTAAGTAAAAAAGAAGAGTAAATCAATTGAGGAGCCGTTTGAAGGCCTCAGATGTGCATTGACATTGCTTCTATGAAGTCTTCCTGGACTTTTTTTCATTTCTGTGGAAGTAAGTACTTCCTTCTTTGACCCTCTAATTCCTCCTACCTCTACTGAATGGCATACTGTACATTACATTTGTAATGATTTGTTTACTTGTCTTTCTCAATGGAATGGATGGTTTTTGAGGGTGGAGTCCACTCCTGTGTGTCCACAGGGTGTGGCGCACGGTAGTAGGTGAGACCAGGGCATAGGGCAGGGACCACAGGGGACACGATCGTTGTGCCATGGGTGTGGTGTGGAAAAATCACAGTGAATCCCATTATTTTGTATGATTAATGTGTGCCAACAATAATAACAAGCCAAGCAGGGCATGGTGGCGCATGCCTGTAATCCCAGCACTCGGGAGGCTGAGGCAGGAGGATTGTTGTGAGTTCGAGACCAGCCTGAGCTACAAAGTGAGCTTAAGGCCCGCCTGAACTGCATAGTGAGACCCTGTCTCAAAAAGACAAAAAAAAAAAAAAAAAAAAAAAAAAAAAAAAAAAAAAAAAAAAAAAAAAAAAAAAAA
>PVKA01049079.1:0-13454 GCA_004027165.1 Ctenomys sociabilis
TTTCTTTCTTTCTTTCTTTCTTTCTTTCTTTCTTTCTTTCTTTCTTTCTTTCTTTCCTTCCTTTCTTTTTTTTTTATATTTTAGGGAAAGGTCTACAGGGTGTTTGGGGTTTCACTGCTAGATCAGACTCATAGTGATTCTCTTGTTTACAGCCTCTCAAGAGCTAAGATTACAGGCGTGCAGGACCATACCCAGTCTCAATGGCTGTCTCAGCGAGCCCTGGGGGCTCACTTTAATCTGCTGAGCTAATTGGCTGGCCCTAAAACATTTCTTAGGAAGAACAATAGAAATCAAATTTGGGGAAATTTTAAGGGCCAGCCAAATAGCTCAGTGGATTTAAGCATCTGCAAGCAGAAACAGGGGCCAGGCATTAGATCCCCAGGCCCCCTTGTGCCAGCCCTGCCACTAGGGTGTGCTGAGATGGTAACTGATACTGGGCGTGGTGGTGCACTCCTGTAATCCCAGCTCTTGGGAGGGTTTCAACACTGAATCACTAACAGTGCAATCTAGTAGTGAGATCCTGAACACACTATAGAACTTTTCCTAAAATACAAAAAAGAAAGGTGGGGGGAAATGTTAATCAATGTATTCAAAATCTTCTTTGAAATAGTTAATACCCAGCAAGCATTGCCATAAATCCTGAGATGAAGAGACTCTTACAAATTGAAGAGACATGGATAAAAAGCTCCTCAACATATAAAGATACAAACCTTCTTCAGTATGGAGTCAGCCTAGTGTTTTCTTATCCATCACTATATTTAACAAATAATTACTACATCATTTCCAAGTAGATGGTTTGTTTAAATTCTGGAAACACTGAAGGAGAATGAAAAGTCACTATGTCCTTCTAACAATAACTATTTAACAGGACAGAAATAAATAATTCTCATTGGAAAGAATTGATAATTGGTATAATATAGACACATAAATCATGCTCCCAGATCTAAGAATATAAAAAATTAGCATGTATCATCTGCCCTTAAGAAGAGATGAAAATGTAGAATAAATGTAATGTAAAATATTGATACAAGGAGTAGATGCAGGATACTTTGAGGTTTTGAAACACTTCCAAATATATACTGGAGAAATTAGGTAATAAGAAAAGGAACCTGACAAAGTTAGATTTCAAAAGAATACAAGGAGGGGCAAGTCAAAGAGTTTAGTTATTATTGTAAGTTTTCAGGTTATATTAAAGATGAATATAGCTGGGTGTGGTGGCGCAGGCCTGTAATCCCAGCACTCGGGAGGCTGAGGCAGGAGGATTGTTGTGAGTTCGAGACCAGCCTGAGCTACAAAGTGAGCTTAAGGCCAGCCTGAACTGCATAGTGAGACCCTGTCTCAAAAAGACAAAAAATAAAATAAAATAAAAAAATAAAAAAAATAAAGGTGAATATGAAGAAATATTAGTGGTCACAGATCTCATCAGAATGGGAAGTTCAGGGTCTGAAAGATGGAGGGATTTAATGGACAAGATCTTTTCAATGAGCTTAAAAATAAAGTAGAAATATGATGGAGGCTACCAAAATATTAGAACAGTCAGGGAAAGCCAACAAAAACTTGTTGAATAAGTGACCCAATAATCTGTTCCTAGCTCTTTTGTCTTAGAGCAGAAAAACATGGAACTTGGAAGACTGTATTTTTCTGTCTTCATCCAAATTCCGTTGAGGATGAGCAATGACAGAGGAGGCAGGAAAAGCTCCGGGCCATGCCACATGGACCCCTGCTGTCAGCAGACCCATGTTCATCTGGGCAAGGGGAGGCTGCTTGGCCTGAGGAGACCTAGGCACTTTCACTCAGAATGAGTATTATCTTTGGGCAAATTTACCTATCATTCTTTAAAAGTAGTTAAGATCTGAATGCAATAGGTCATACTTTCACAGTGGAATATTGTGCTCAATGTTCCAGAAAGTGCAACTTTACTTTTCCAGTTATTCAGTAACAGAAAATATTCAGAGGTACTTGAGAGTTGCAAAACCTGCCCTTTTAAATTCACACTTCCTATGACTTACTGTGAAAATAGTCACATCTCAGACTCTGTAATCAGTTTCCTAATCTGAAAACTACATTCCTTTCAGTTGAAATATTTTTTAAGGTTTGCAGTAATGTTCTATAACCCTTTGGTTTGAGAAAGTGAGTAACCACAAATGTTTCTGACCCTCCTTTTGATTTCCTATTTTACACTTTAGATTCACTCATGCATTTGCTCCATATTCAGATTCAGTGTAAGTCATTGACTTTCTTTCTGTGGCTTCATTTTTTTCTCTTCTGTGCTTTAATGCTTGCCTTTAATACTGACAAAGAGCTTTAAATCACCTTCAGTATATATGTATATATATATAAGAAAAGTATATATATATATATATATATATATATATATATATACATATATATATATATGAAAAGATATATATATATATATAACTCACATAAAGTTTTGTTACAAATACCATATTTTAAGGGAGTAGCTAATGAATATTTAACAAATGAGATGAAATATACAACATAGGGTTTTATTGTAAATATTGTTCCACTAAAGAGGTGGTATTACAAGTGGAGCATTTATTTAAAGAAACATCATTTTATTTTGATCCTTATTAATGCCCAAGAAGTTGATAAGTGTGTATCTATAGGATGAAGGTGACATTAAAATTTTGTAGGAAAAATGGACTTTTTATGACCAACCACTGGGTCAGTGGAACCCTACTTTCAATTTTAGGTTCAATCTATTTTATTTGGCATTTTTTTGTGGATGATGTTGTTATCTGGAAGATGAGGTTGCCATTGACCTTAGGGTAACTATAAATTATTGGGGTTTGGTTTAACCAAAACAGCATATGCTAAACCATGCTAAGTAGAGGTTTAAACTTGAAAATGAGTTTGAAATACTACTTGGGTAATAGGCATGGGCGAGCAAAAGCTTTGCCTTCCAAGCGCCAACACTTCCACATCAAGGGGATCAGGTCAGAGAGGTTACTGGTGTGTTTCCTTTCATAGTTTGTACCTCAAAATGTTCTCTGCTTATTTTTTCCTCTCCCCAATGCCCCAGCTCTTTCTCTTTAAAAAGTGGACTAAAAATCACAAATATTAGATAATTTTAGATTGTTTAACCTCAGCAATGACATGGTACCTGAGTAGATCCTATATGTAACCCTAACTTTTTTCTGAGGATCAGAGTTGAATCATTCATGAACTTGCTCATATGTGTTTCATGTTTCCACAGGATCTCTATGTAAATGAGACTGACAGACATATCACTGCCACTCTTCCATCCAGGATAATATGTTGGACCAGATTTCCTTTTCTGGATTTCTTGAACAGGAAAATAAATTACTTAAAAAAGAATATTGTTAGAATCAAAGAAAAGGGAGAAAAATCAAAGTAAGACTGACAATGAATCATCTCTTCTTCTATGTGTAAAAAACAAACAAAAATTATTAGCTGTTAACTCACACATTCTTCCTGCTCAGATTAGACAAGATTCGAAGACCCTTTACTCATGCTACCACCACCGAAGCATCCACACTCAGAGGTCACAGGGCATCTTGTTGTCCAGAAATTCTATGTTTCCTGTGTAGTAAACAAAGTGAAGGCACATTTAATTGGGTTGAAAGTCGCTGTGTCAGTATGCAGCCTCCTGTCACGTGTATCCTGTCCACTTCCATGGGACGTCCATGACCCTTGGGTGGCACTAATCCGACAAACAATAAAACTTTTGTGTCCATTCTCTATGTCTCTTTCCTTTTCTCTCTTCATTCACCATTATACTATTATTATTAAGTGTCTTAGATTTTCCAAAAATATTAAAGCAAATTTGGGAAATCTGGGGCAGGGCAAACTCCTCAGACTACTACTTTGATTAAAGGGAGACATGTAGCCCGACTGGGTGGACCACACATTTAATTGGGGCACTGAAGGAAGCTGAAGCAAAAGAATGGCAAGTTCAAGCTCAGCCTGACCAACTCGCAATCTAGTATAGCTCTGTCTCAAAATACAAAGAAATGGCTGAGGATATAGCAGAGTGTGAAGATCCTAGATTCAATTCCCAATACTAAAATGGAGAGATTCATGATATATAGAACCCAGATAGATGGACAGATGGACAGACAGACACACAGACGGACAGACAGACAGGCAGGCAGACAGGTAGATGGATAGAAGCATGGATGGATAGATGGACAGATGGATGGACAGACAGATAGGTAGTAAAAGACATTTACATGTTCAATTTACAGAGGATGAATTTCACCAGATAAAATACAATATTCAGTATGTATCAATTTGCAGAGATCATTAATAACATCAACATACTTCCTCTGACTGTGAAAAAGCAGAATAGTTTCAAATACTAATTAAACTCCTTACCTTGAGCTAATTGCTCCAAGTCTCTTGCCAGAAACAAGCCCCACCCCGCTAATCCGTGCCCTGTGAAGGTGAATACTGCAACTACGAACCACACTCCTCAGCGTAAACTTGAGAGCAAGCTTTTTGTTAGACACAGATATGGTTCACACAAGATGCTTTGCATAATTATTAATAATATCTGATCTCACACACACAAATGGCCATGGAATTCGTGATAAATCAGTTGGCTAAGAACTCAATGAAACATTATCATTTTGATAATAACCCATTTGTGATCATTCTCTTAGAGCTGCATAGTTGCTCCTGCTTCAAGATAGCATTTTCTATCTCTCCACTAATTAGGAAATATTTGATAATCTGTTATTAATAAGAGTAAATAACTATACGAACTACTAAAAACAATGCATCAGATAACTCAGTGGATTAAAGACCCTGCTTAGGTGGAGCACATTGGCTGGGGTTCGATCCCTGCCTGCCAAGCTGGCCCTGCCCTGCCATCGCCCCTCCGGTGAGCACTTATATGGTGACTGAGATTGGATTGGGTGGTGGGCTCCTGCAATCCTAGCACTTGGGAGGCTGGAACCAGAAGAATCACCATGTAGTGAGAACCTGTAGACCATGTACTAAATAAAAAAAAAAGTTTTACTAAAAATAAAATAGACAAAAAGTGTTGTTAAGTGAGTTATTTTTTAAACTTTATTTTTTATTTATTTATTTATTTATTTATTTATTTGTCTTTTTGAGACAGGGTCTCACTCTGCAGTTCAGGCTGGCCTTAAGCTCACTTTGTAGCTCAGGCTGGACTCAAACTCACAACAATCCTCCTGCCTCAGCCTCCCAAGTGCTGGGATTATAGGCATGCGCCACCACGCCCGGCTTAAACTTTAATAAGAATTAATCTTCTAAGTCTGCAGGAGAATACAAAAATGTAAGAAACTAGATTAGCCCAGTTTCTGATTATGCAAAAAAAAAACCAAAACCCTAAAATATCACTGGTGATACTACATGGATTATGATAAGATGTTGTCCAAATTATTTGTATTTCTTTCTTTCTTTTTTCTTTTTCTTTCTTTTTTTTTCTTTTTTTGTTATTTGATGGAACCCGGGAATTGAACTCAGGTCCTTGTGCTTGCCAGGGAAATGCTCATTCTACTGAATCATTTCCCTGACCCTTATTTGTATTTCTTTAATAACTGAGGCAACTCAAATTTCTTAATGAAGGAACAGGTGAATTTATATACCAGCATTCAAAATCTTGAACTGAATAGTACTCTAAATTCATGTTGTGAAGGTAAAAAATGCTGGCCATCTGTTTTCACTGGGCAAAAGTCAGCCTTCCTGAAAGCTCCAGGGAAAAAATAAGGAAAGCTTACAGTAATCCATAAGGATTATTTTTCCAAGTTACCTTTTTTCAAAAATATTGAAGAAACAAATAAAAACAAACCAAATATTGATATCATCAGAACGTTACCATCATCAACTTAAAGTTCAGTAGAATGAATAATAATGTAAGTGTGTAATCGGAGTCTGGATTCATGGTTCCACATTATAAAGTATCTGGCATGAGGAAATTTATTTGTGCAGACTTTTCAAATGGAATAACTTAATGGTTATCACTGAAAAATCTTAAATTGCTCCACAAAAAGTGAATGGATAATTTATTTGAAATTAAACTTTTCTTGAGGGCTGGTGAGATAGCTCATTGTCTAAAGCACCTGCTTAGGAAGCGCAGGACTGCAGTTCAATCCTGGCACCACATACCATGCCAGCCCTGCCCCCAGGGCCTGCTGAGCTGGCCACAAAAAAAAAAAAAATTAAACATTCTTGTCTTGAGAGATGCTTTACTGGCTGTACTGTACTTGTGAGCAAAAAGAATAAATATCTATAATCATTGAACATACTGCTAGAGAAAAATGTCATCAAGATTCATATTTGTAAGAGAGATTTCTTCCAACTGGGGGAAGAAATCTACTCTATGTGGAGAAAGTCTGGCACTTCATCCATTTTTCTGAAAAAGCAATTATGTTCTAATTTAGCACTGACAAAATAAAATAAATTCACTTATCTTGACATAATGCACTGAAATGTAAGTCAAGAAAAACATGAGTATCTTTAATATACTGCATATTTCCAGAGATACAGCCTTGAAGTCCTACCAGATGAAAAATATCAAGCCTGATCAGTGATAAATCACTATTAAGATTTTCTCTACCAAGATTATTTCAGGACAAATTTATTAGATTAGATATTCTTGAGAAGTAAATAGCAAGTAGTAGAATTTTAAGGTAACTTTCAAATACTGTAGTGGACTACAACCAGAAATTGAAACAAAACACTTAGCAAAATAGTACAGTGAATAGTATAATTATAACTGTGAATATCAAATAGCTATTTTGTGTGTGTGTGTGTGTGTGTGTGTGTGTGTGTGTGTATTTTAGGGAATACAGGCTGTTCAGGGTCTCATTACTAGATTGGACTCATAATCATCCTCCTGTTTACAGTCTCCCAAGAGCTGAGATTATAGGCACACTCCCCTATGCCCAGTCTCAGTTGCCTTCTCAGCACCTCAGCGATTGGGCCAGCATGGCAGGCCTGGGGATCGAACCCCAGAACCCCGCGCCTGCTCAGGTACTTTAATCTGCTGAGTTATTTGGCCAGCCCTTTTGAATAGCTATTGAATAATTTAGATCCTCTGTTACTCCTTACTTGACATGTATAATTAATTAAATAATCATTTAATGAGTTAGTATTGAAGAGAGAAATATTTAGTAAATATTACTGGACAACATGGATATTTCTCCTGACCTTACAGAGCTTATAATTTAGGACATGAGTAGGAATACTAAGATTTATTTTAACACTCATGAAAGCATTTAAGTACCGTTTGTCCAATTATGAAGGATAAACTCTGAACAATGCATAATTGTTTGGATCTTGGAGTCTTGAGTGAAGACATGTTGGAGGCATGTGAAGCATACACTATACAAATATTTATTAGATCCTTCAGTGTTACTAGCTTCATGAATAAGAGAGAAAAAGATAGGGTACCTCCAATGCAACATGATAGACTCACCAAGAAATAATTTGTGTTTGTTTTAAAAATTCAGAAAATAGATGAAATAGGAAATTAATGACAAGAAAACAAGAGAGTCACTGCTTGCAGTATAGATGCCATATTCTGGGCCTGATACTGTGCTCATAAGTTTATAGATTATTTTACTGAATGTTTATAGCTGCCAAAGAAGGTCTTTACAGTATCCTTGTTAGTGACATGAAAACATAGGGTCAGAAGTAAAATAACTTGTTAAATAAAATCTAGTGAAACCAGAGTTTACTACTCCATCATGGCTATTCATTTTTGCCTATACCTGAAACCATAGCAATATTACTTTCTTTGTGTCTTACACGTTTTTAAAATGTCTATTGTAACAAAGGTGCAGTGATATGCACCTTAAATCCCAGTGTTTTAGATGGTTGGGGCAGCAAGAATGCAAGTTTAAACTTAGCCTGGGCATCTCAGTGACTTAACAGGACTCTGTCTCAGAATTAAAACAAAGAAAATGTTTAGAGATGTCTAGGGTAATGGATTGAAGTTAGTACACTATGAATTACATAGGTTTAAAAATTCCTGTAGATATTCAGTTAAAATAGTGCTAGCCTGGAAATACATGATCTACTATGCATGAATAAGAGTGAATAAATTAATGGGACAATTAATAAATAAAAAGTAAATACATTAAAAATCCAGAAGTTTTAGCAATGTAAAACTGTCTCGGAATCTCTGAGTTTAGTGTTTTATAGTTGTCTGTTTTACACATAACTTTGTTTTGTATTAAGTCCAAGATTTTTTAAATGCCATTTATATGCTTCATTGCAAATCACATATTGCTTAGAAGGAAGAGTTAGATTTTAGAAACCAAACACTTAAATATCTTTAAGTTATCGTGTCCCTCTGAAAGAAAAGAATACTTTTCAACTGCTTTACAAATGAACTTTTATTTTCACAGTTAGCATACAAGTTTCCCTTATTACTTTTTATAATATTTGAGTCTTTAAATGGAATAAATAAAAATGTGTCCACGGTTGAGTACCAGAAGAAATCGAAAATGTTGAAGTCTATTGTTAGCCTGAGCACAGAGTGATGTGAAATGATTTTCACTCTTGGCAAAAACAATGGGAAAATTCATTAGCCACTCTAGTGTGAGCTTTGGTACCTTCCAGTCCAGAGAAGTCCAGAAACAGAGTGAGATCAGAAATTTTCACTAATTTCTGGCCCTGTATTTCTCCCCATCCTGGCAGCAGTATATGGAAAACATACTTGTCCAAAGGCAATCTGAACTTTTTCTGAACTTTTGAGCACATCCACTCTTAGTCAGTAAAAAAATAGGACTTATTACTTCTTCTTTAGCATGGTTTATTGAAACTATCAATGAAGCATTCAGTGATTTCTCCCAATTGAGTCCAGTCAGAATTCCTTCTTTTTTTCTTATTTATCACATACAACACTATTATGCCAAGGCCTAGATATGTAGAATTGTCATCAGAAGATGTTAAATCAGTGTTCTTGACAGAATAAAATAGATGATACTTCTAAAAATTTCCCTTTCTGATTTTCTGTCTCCCAAAGTAAGACTAAAGGAATACAAGAGCAATGCTTAACTGACTGAATCTGTTGATAACTTTTTTTTTGTGGAATTAGGGTTTGAACTCAGGCCCTTTAGCTTGCCAGGGAAGTGCTTATTCCACTAAGCCATCTCCCTGGACCCTGTTGATAAAAATTTTAAGGAGGTCAGTGTTTATCATATTTTTCTGGTTATTCTCCCAAGTTATTTGGCCATTTTACTATGGGCCATATAAAAAAATAAATCTGAAATGAAAAGAAGAGATGGTATTTGTTTTGTTAAGTGTTACCATTGTGATTGCTTGTGTCCCAGAGTTTTTCAAAGATTAAGTATTTCTTCCAATTCAGTGCTTCTTAAAGACTAGTTCGGTTTATCCCATCTATTCTGCACATGTATCTAAATATATCTTTTCCCCCTTCTTTCATTTGTCCTTTTCATCTTCCCAGTTTTTCCTTCCCATTGAATTAATTCTTTCAGTTTTATAGTATTTCTTGTGCCTTTTAGATTTTATTTACTCTTTCAGGTTTTCACACTAGCAAGATCATACAGTGTTTGCACATTTGTGGATCTGACTTATTTCACTTACCGATATAGTCTCTAGTTGCATCCATTTATCTACAAAAGCCTTGAATTTATCTTCTTATAGCAGAATAATACCTCATTGCATAAAATAGAGAAATTTGCAGAGTGTGTAATAGAAAATTAATTTTCTCATAGAAATTAGACAGAAGGATCCCTCTAGAAAGCGAGTGACATTCTAGAAGCAATTCAATAACAACATGTATCATATTTAGCAGGTTTGGAGCCAGCTGGAGAGAATAGTAATTCCACTATTCTTTTTTGGTTCTTTCCTTCATTTCCAAAATGCTGTTGTGCAAATCTGGGATATGGTTACGGGCAAGCCTGGTCACCATGACAATTTCCTTATACTGATTCTCCTTGCACATAGTCCAAGCTCTTCTCACTGGGGTCTGGATGTGTGCGTGTGAATTCTCTGAATGCATCTGTTAAAGGAAAAAAGACCACTCTGAAAAGCCACAGTCAAGAATCCTGCCCTCAGCACCTGAGGAGGAAGAACTCCTAACTCTGCTCCCATTGCTAGCTGATCCCCCACTACCCTATCTGGAAACCCACCCAGCTTGGTGGCACCACACACCAAAGGCAGAGCTAAAGTCTCCCTCCTAGCACTCAGTGTCTGGGTCCCTTGTTCCTCCATTCCTTGGGCCAGGCACTGGTGGCTGGGGAAGGGAGACAGACTTGGTCTGTCATGGCTTATGTCCTCCTCCTCAGTACTAGAGACTTACATAATTAGAAAGTTCAAAACCCACCTCTCTTTGAGCAACCCTGGGTCCTCACCATTCTCCTTGAATTGGTTTTTCAAACACATTGGCCCATTTGGGATGAGTGAAAGGGATAGAATTTGGAAAGCTGCAAGGTGTGAGGCAAGGCATGCCACAGGAGAGTGTAAACAAAAGGCAAGGTGCTTGTGCTGTGTGCAGGCCCCAGGCCTCAGTGCTGAGCCATCCCTGAGTGATAGGCTCCCAGCTCCAGCAGAGAAATGAAAGCTACTGGGTGATTTCAAACCCTGGGCTCACAGACACGGAGACATCCAAAAATAAAGCACAAAGCAGGAGCCCCTGCTCTTTATCACAATAGGGAAAAGGAAATGAGCCACAGACCTGAGGAAGAAAAATCCAGATCAGGGCTAGACTATTTTGCCCAGATCCTGGTCAATGCATCCATTACAAAATGAAAGGACATTTCAAGAGGGATACTCCAAAGTTACTCAATTAAATAAATTTTTAAAAAAGACAAAGTCTTGGTAGTTGAAATAGAGGAAAATTTAGACTGAGGCACTCACTGGTCTCTGCCACATGGCTGAGGAGACCCAGGATAATTACAGATGTGGGAGGAAGGCCAGTCAGGTTCAGCTAGGACAACAGTTGATTAGCCATTCTTTTCTGCTGGAGCCTGACTGCTTTTTTCTTCTTCTGGGCCAAGACTTGCTCTAGAAATTGGGAGCCCAGATTTCTTTCATGCCACAGGAGGCCAGCCTCAGTGTACTATCTCCTGCCCCTGCCCACTTGCTGGCTGTGGCCATACCCAAAGGTGAGGGACATCACCTCCAGGAGGAGGGGATCCCCTTATGCATCTCAATCTCCCCTTTCTGGACCCACCAGTCCCCCTTTATATGGACAGAAGTCAATTCCCCAGGATCAGCAAGGGTTCACGTTCTCCCTGTTGTAGGGAAGGTGATGGGACACCCAAGGCCTCTCCATCTTGGATTTAGACAATATCCAATAGCTGTAGGAGCTTGGAAAGGAACCCATAAAAGCCCCACATTTATGCCTTGCTTGAGCCTGGAATATTAAAGCAATGCTGGTCCTCCTGGAGTATTACTTTCCTACAGTTCCAACACCTGCAAAGAATACAAACTGACTGTTCCAGAACTTAAATGCTGTCAATGTGCTATTCTTCGCACCACACCTCACTATCCCCAACCCTTACACAGTGCTGAACTGTCTTCCCCGTCTTGGACCTGGTGCACTATGCTGGATTTAAAGAGGCACTCCCCTGTCTTTGGGATCTCTGAAATTATTTCCACTTAACTGGGAAGAACCTGAGCATGAACTTAAGTATCAATTTACCTGGACAAAGTTTCCCCAGGGATTAAGAACTCCCCCACAATATTTGGAGAGGCCTTATTTTGGGACCTGATACCCCTTAATTAGTCAGGAAAACCCTAATGTTGCCTTGAAATGTGCTGATGACCTGCTCCAGGCTGCCAGTACTAAAGAGACGTGGCAGTCAGGAACTGAGAAATTGCGCACCTACTCCAAGACAAAGGGTACTGAAGGCCCAGGAAAAAAGTCCAAATCCTTACAATCAGTCAAGTTCCTGGGTTCATACTTAAGGATAGGAATTGAATGCTGTTGACAGCTCCCACCCAATTCCATCAAAATGCATAGATGATGTATATGAAAATGGAACCTGCATGGGAACAAAAAGTCCAGTTATATGGTTCCTTGTAATTTTCCCAAGGGTAGCATGCCCACATGTACAAATGAGTGATAAGGAAAATTCAAGTTGGACTGAGCTAGGTATAACTTCTGGTGTTGGAAGAAAATCTTGAGTACTTTTTTTCCCTGTATTTTAGAGAAGGTTCTACCAGGTGTTCAGGGTCTCACTACTAGATCAGACTTATAGTGATTCTCTTGTTTACGGCCTCCCAAGTGCTGGGATTACAGATAGGAGCCATCATGCCCCAGTTTCAATTGCTGTCGCAGTGTGCCCTGGAGGCAGGTCCCACATGGTAAGAGAAATTCTAGATATTGACTGTGTAGATAAATTTAAGAACTCCTCCTCCCCAGTTTAATGAAAGTATCCTTGAGGGGGGAATGATATAGAAAAAGGAACCAAATCTATGCTTATGATAATCTAGTGTCACTTTAAAGTTTAAGTTTCTGTTCCCTTAAGTTTGTCTCTTGTAAATATTATCACTGTTGCTCAATCAGATACTAGCCCACACTTTATCAGAAGCTGTTGCTAAGGTGGCCCAACCTAACACCCCTCCACGCTTCGTACACCTTGCACCCCACCGCTAATGAGGATACAGGTATCTTCATTCCTTTGTCACAAGCTAAGCCCATGCTTTGTAGGAGTATTTCTGCAGCTACATGAAATCATCTGAGGAAAAACCTAACCAACCTTTTTAATCTGAAACTAAAATTGTATAAACATACTTCCCTCCTGCCCCTCAGGGCTGGTGCCTGTTTCCTTCCTGGGTTCCCCATTGGTGGCTAATAAACTTGCTTGTCTCTGCATCCTTCCTCCACTAGTGAATCAACTAAGTAAGCACCTTTGCCACAACACTGAGGATATAAGATTGCAGTTTTCTTATGCTGTACTATCATTTATTTTAGTGTCAATATTACTCGGCCTCCATGAAACAAATCGAGAATTTTTTCTCTTCTGAGATTTTGTGTGAAACTTATATAGGTTCTCCCTTAAATATTTGATAGAATTTTCCAATAAGTACATCATGCATTTCTATGTATAAATGTACCTATATGTCTTTTAAATAAGTATTCAATTTAATTAGTGACTATAGGATTATCAGATGGTTTATAAACTTTAATTGAGTTTTTAGAATTTATAAATTACAATGAATTGATTATTTAATACAAGTCAAGTTTACAAGCATAAGCTGTTCATAATGTAACTTTCTTAGCCTTTGAGGAGCTGTACAAGTCGTATTTATATCCTGTTTTATCTCTAGGATTTGTCCATTGTATATCCTGTCTTTTTATTTCTATTACTCCTGCTGAAGACCATTAATTTCACAACTTTTAAAGAATTAATATAGTATTTATTTCATTAGTTATCTCTATTATTCTCTGCTTTTTATTTGCATGTTTCTGCTCTTATTATTTTAGGTTTTGTCTTTTCTATGCATTTCACTCTTGCATT
>PVKA01049083.1:0-13443 GCA_004027165.1 Ctenomys sociabilis
AAAACATAAAATGCAAGGTTTTCTACTAACAGCTGAGGAGACAGGCTTTCTTGCTTGATGTATCTCTCCTTCTCAGATTGTCCAGAAGGGGAAAGTTGGTCCTGTAAAATAGATTGACAAGCTCTTATTGCTCCTTCTGCTCCCAGGGGCCTTACCTCTCCAAGACCTTTAGCAAGGCCTAGATGTTTAGGAATAAACTGATTCAAGGCCACCAACAACAGAGACAAAAGGGAACTGGGTCCACAGGGAACAAGAGTGTTTAATTGCTGTGTTGTATGCAATGTTATTTTGGGCTAAGCCTGATCTCAAGCCCAAATGTTTCTCCCTCCCCACTGTGTCCAGACCTTCCAAGTGTTTCTTGAGGATCTGTTTGAGAAGCCGAGAGGGTTGGGAGAAGGGCCCCCAGTATGGGTCCGGGCTAGTTAAAGAGTAGGATGTGAGTTGAACTGCTCAAGCTAAAGAGACCAAGTTTGGCTGTATTCTCTTACACTGCCTCTTTAACCCCCAGTCTCTATCTCTCCTTCTTGAGGATGGAAATCCATTCCTGCCCTATTAGGGCTGATGGGGGGGGGGTCCTTCAGGCAGGAGATACCCTGAGAGGAAGTATAAGGAGAAATCTGAACTCTCCAGAGCAGCTGAGTCCCAGATCTTGGGTTCAGAGCTGAATTCAACCCAGAATTTTCCTCTGGGTTTACACTAATCTTCTGAAAATGAAAATTCTTTTAGGGCCTTGATAACTGATCATGCTACAAACTCCAGGGCACTATGGACTTGAATCTATTCCTATCTGACCTCTTTCTGTCCCTCTCAGAAATTGGGGGCCTCAAGCCCTTCCTTGGTAGTCTGTGGGCTCTTGGGTCCTCAGTCCCAAACACCCTTCCTCTCTCCAAACCTACCTACCCTCAAAGTGCAACAGATTTCAGCCAGATTCCCCAATTGAAAGGTCTCAAGCCTCCTTCCAAGGGGCATCATCCACTGTGGTCTTAGTTCAAGGCCAGTTCTGTGGATTGGTGAGGCAAGCTGGCACTGTTTTGCCTGGATTTGCCCAGGCTCTCTGTTTCTTTCTTATTTCTCCTGGGGACAGGGACCTATCTGTATTTATCTGCACCTCCTTGTTCCCTTCCTTTTCAAGACCTTGTCTTAAGATCTTTCCCTACCCCAAGACAGCCCCTGAACTAGGGAAGCCTTGACTCACAGGGATTGAGGAGGGCACTATAGGCAGGAGAGAATTCAGGAGTCTGGAGTGTCTCTGGAAAGGCAGATCAGAGTGGCTGAGAAGCTGAAGTGGGGGATCCTGTTCTCTCAGTGATGGTGATGGGGGTGTCTTTCCAAGGGGTTGGGGTGGCAAGACCAAGGGGTGGGGGGTAAATAGGGTACACTCAGGGGGGGTTTCCTCCTTTTCTTTTTTCTAACTGCCTGGAATCATCAATGGATTTTGTAAATGGAAAAACTAAAATGAGCAATGATATATTGGATGTTTTGTTTTTCTACCTGCACATGTGTGTGCATGTGCCTGCTTGTCTGTCTGTCCTATCTGTGTGATCTTATGTGGGAAAGTATGACTGAGTGAGAGAGTGTGTCTGTGTAACTTTGTGTGGTGAGGAATCCTTAAGTAAAACGTATCTAGTGCATACATACAAGCAAATGCCTATCTGTGGAGACATATAGCATGCAGAAACACACACATCTGATTGAGAGGAGACAGACTACAGTACAGACCTTGTTTGAAGCTCTGCACTTGGGGAAAGGAGGTCAGGATACATGAGATCCTCATCTCCTCACCCCTTTCCTGAGCACTCAATCCTCTCCCCCAAATCAAACAATGTGTTCATGAAACTGGACCATCATAGAGAACAGGGCCTGATAAACTGAGATTCAAATGTTGTGAGAACTGATTGGGAGAGGAAATACCCTCACAAAGTTGTAGTTTCTGGAGGAACTGCTTAGTCTGTGCAGAAGCCTTTCCTTAGGGTCCACTGTATACAGGTGGGATTTTGGACAGTTTTGACTAAATTCAGAGAAAGTGATGTCATGGTAAAAAAAAAAAAAAAAGACTGAGATCTACTCAATTGTCGGACTCCCTGAACACTCACTGATTACTTAATTGTCTTGGGTGCACAGAATTGAGCTGACCATACTCCTCATTTCTTAGCACACTATATCATCATTGGTTCATGTAAAGTCCTTTTATTCTTTGTTTTACTTCCTTTTTTTACCCTTCATTACCCATCTCTGATTCCATCCTCCACACTCCACATAGGCAGCCTCTCCTTTGTATTTAACATATGTCCTTCCAATTCACCATTCACATGTTCATTTATATGTGTATCTGCAAAAATAAATGGTATTGTATGTTTTAATTTATATAGACAGTATTGTACTATAAATCTTGTTCTGTTTGTTTTTTCACTCATTATTCTGCTTTTGAGAGATCCAGCCATGTTGCCATACATAGACCTAATTTATTCTAATGATTTTTTTTTTTTTGGCAGAACCAGGGTTTGAACTCAGACCCTTGCGCTTGCCAGGGAAGTGCTTATTCTATTGAACCATGTCCCTTGCCCTAAGTGATTCATTTTAAAAGATGTCACATTTTTCCTCTCCATTCACGTGATGTATCCCTAGGTGTCTCCCCTCACAACAAGGTTACAAGAGCAATTACCTGCACTCCTTTTTAGGGACACCTAATGTAGGAAAGGAAACAAGCTCAGAGAGTCGTTTTGGCACACCTATTGATATGAATTCCAGAGCCAAAGCCAGACTTCCACCATCATACCTCACCCAGGAGCATCCAGCTCTAGTCATAAAAAATTAAAACAATTCAAAGCAGGTAAGTGAAAAATGTTCAGTAGATGAAGAGATAGCCCTAGAAAAAGCTAGAAGATGAGCTGAGTCAATCATTCTATGACGCACATGAAGTTTTTTTTTTTTTGGTGTGAGTGTGTGTGTGTGTGGTTATTTCTAGAGACATTTTTGTAGAGATGGAAAACACCACTTTGAAATCTGGCCTGCATACCAAAGACCCTGGGTTCCCAAATGGCAGGCACCAGGTAAACCTGGGTTCTGAGAAGATATGGCAGAGTTCATCCCAGGGGCAGAAGCAAGGAGTGAGGGAAGGGTCAGATTTAAGAAGTGCGTAGTTGCTAGGGGGAGGGGGCAGAAGGCCACAGCGAGGCTCTTAGATTTTGAGCACAACCTTCTCAGTGCTGCGTTTGTTTTTCGTCTTCTTTCCCGGTCTAGTACTTTTCCCATTGGCTAAAACGTCACAAGAATGACTCTAGCAGCCAATAGCCTGGCAGTTTTCCTCTCATCGCTGGGGTGCGGAGGGCAACTCGATGATTGGGGGATGCAAGGGAAGCCAATCGGAAAGTGATGACGTGTAGCGTTGGCAAGCAGATTACGTGAAGCAGGAAGTAGTCTGAGGAGGGCGAGCGCCACAGCGGCGGCCGGCAGCCAATGGAGAAGCAAAGCAGGGACTCTTGCGTTGGAGTGGGCGGGGCTTTGGCGATTGGCGCGGAGGGAGTAGGGCAGGCGCTGTGGGAGGGAACGCCAGAGCGAAGCGGCGAGCAGAGCGAGTGTTTCGCTGTTAGGCTGCTGCGCTTCAGGTGCGCCTGGTAGCAGCGGCTGGACCGCAAGCGAAGGAGCGTGCAAAGTCCCCAAGCTTTGTGAGTGCGGTCACCATGGACCGCCCGGATGAGGGTCCTCCGGCCAAGACCTGCCGCCTGAGCAGTTCAGAGTCTCTTCAAGGCTACCAGCCGCCGCCGCCGCCGCCGCCACCGCCGCTCCTGCGATTGCCCCTGCCTCCACCCCAGCAGCGGCCGAGGTTACGAGAGGAAACCGAGGCGGCTCAGGTGCTGGCTGATATGAGGGGGGTGGGGCTGGGCCCAGCTCTGCCCCCACCGCCGCCTTATGTCATTCTCGAGGAGGGAGGGATCCGCGCATACTTCACCCTGGGTTCTGGGGGGTCTGACTGGGATCCTGTGATCGAGTCGGGGTACGGGGAGGTACCCCCTCCCACAGGGATCCTGGAAACACTCCCCTTGTCCGAGGCCTCTGGGGGAAGTCTGGAAATTGATGTTCAGATTGCAGAGGCCAGCAGCCTTGCTGAAGAGAAGGCCCTAGAAACCTGTAGCTCAGGGGTGTGGGAGCCCCAGATGTTAGTGGGTCCAAAGAGGAATGAAGAAGCTGTCATAATAGTGGAAGATGATGAGGAGGATGAAAAGGAAAGTGTGAGGAGGAGGCAGAGACGGAGGAGGAAGCAAAGGAAGGTGAAGAAAGAAGGCAGAGACAGGAATGCTGAAAGGATGGAAAGCATCTTGCAGGCACTGGAGAGCATTCAAATGGACCTGGAAGCCATGAACATCAAGGCAGGCAAGGCCTTCCTTCGTCTCAAACGCAAGTTCATCCAGATGCGAAGACCTTTCCTGGAGCGCAGAGACCTCATCATCCAGCACATCCCAGGCTTCTGGGTCAAAGCAGTATCCTTCTCATCGATTCTCATGGGCCATAAGCCCATGGCAGAAAGGGAGAGGTGGGGAAAGGGACAAGAGGGTGAAAGGGTGTTAGGGAGGGCCAAAGATGGGATAAGCCCCCTATGGGAAAAAATGGGTTGAAAGGGATGGGAGGAGGGCAAAAGAGAGAAATTGGACTCAAGATGATAAAGGGAGAAAGGAGTGCACAGCATAAAAACCTGACCTCAACTGGGAAAGGTGAGAGGAGCATAACAAAAAGGTGGATTGTAATGAAAAGGGGGAGGGTAATAGAGGGCCACACACCAGAAATGGTGATAGGAGGGAGAAGGCATACAGGAGATGAGTTGACTCAGAGAGTGAAGAGGGAGGAGAAAGGCAAGCCTAGGTCTTTGCATAGGTTCTAGGAGATCCCAGTCCTGGCTGAAGTGCTCTCCATGACAGGAGAGGTGGCTAGAGAGATGCTGGAGCCCCTGAAATGCGTAGGTATGGAGATCAAGGAGTTAAATGAATGAAAGGGGAGAACAAGAAGAATCCCATTCACTATTGGGATTAAGTACATCCCAGAGGAATATCTGAACTGGTGTAACATATCAGGAACACATAGGTTTAGCATCTCAACAGAATGAAGTGGATACCCTGATACCCAGGCACAGGCATATGATCACAACCTCTCAGTACACAGGCACACAGTACACTTGAACACGGTCGCTCAGACCTACTCACTGAACACCTACATATATAACATCATGTGACTACAGAGAAATTAGTTGCAATAACACTTAGACATAGGGCCTTCAGCTCCCAGGCACACTAAAGTGAATATAGACCCTCAGGACATAGAAACAAAAATCTTATGGACAGAAACCCTCACATGGAAACCCAGCAAACACGAATCATCTAATAAACAGGGGTTTAGTGTTGCATGAACAATCCGACCACAGAGATAGTATCATGGTAATACAAGACAGGTCATGTCCTTATAACCTGCTTGCTCCATATACGTCACATGAACAGAAGGAATCCTACTCCAGCCTCTTGCTGTGCCCTGCCTGGCCTTCCCTCCCTCCCCACTGAACAGTTAATCCTTGACCTAAACTGCTCCACTCATCAGTTCCTCAACCACCCCACAATTTCAATCTTGATCAACCAACGTGATGAAGACATTTTTCGCTACTTGACCAATCTTCAGGTCAGGCCAAAGAGGAAGGCCAGGGAATCTGGTTCTCTAAGGTGAGGTGGGTAGGAGGGGCCATAGGGGGGGCAGATTCTACTATTACTCCCATCTTGAGCAGGTACAGGATCTCAGACATATCTCTATGGGCTACAAAATGAAGCTCTACTTCCAGACAAACCCTTACTTTACAAACATGGTAATTGTCAAGGAGTTCCAACGCAACCACTTGGGTAAGTGGAAGTCCAAGATAAATCCATGCCCCCCCATTTCTTATTAGCCAGTCTCTTCATGGTCCTCTTTTCCTAGGCCGGCTAGTGTCTCACTCCACTCCTATCCACTGGCACCGGGGCCAGGAACCTCAGGCCCACAATCAAAAGAACCAGGACACCAACTACAGCTTCTTTAGCTGGTTCTCAAACCACAGTCTCCCAGAGGCTGACAGGATTGCTGAGGTGAGGCTACTTTCTGGTAGGAGCAGAAAAGGCCTTGTTAGGTTTGCCCTGGGTGCCTGCAGGATTGGAAATAGACCTGGGGCTTATATTCATGGCTCTGCTCTTCCTTTTCTCCTTTTTTTCAACAGATTATCAAGAATGACTTGTGGGTTAACCCTCTACGTTACTACATGAGAGAAGGGGGCAACAGGGCTCCCAGAAAGAAGCAAGAAGAAGAAAGGTGATGGGGGAATTGGTGTCTGAGAAGTGGTTTGTTGGTGATGGGGCAAAGACTAGGCTAGTATCACTGGAATCAGAGCCACAAGGGGACTTTGAGATAGAGTGCAATGTTTTACAGATGAGGAATAATGCCCAGAAATGGCCTGAGGTTACATGTCTAGGTTAGGGTCAGAAATGGGATTCTCCCTACCCTAGCCTCATCCCTAGGGACCCTTGTAGACTGCAGCCTCTCTAGTTATTTGCCACCTTTCAGTGTCTGCCCTGGGCCTTCTACTAATCCCATACTCAGCCCCAAACTTCCCCACAGTAAAGCCAAGGATGAATATGAGATGGTGATCATGGAAGATGCTTATGACCATTGTGCCATGGAAGATATTCTCAGTGAGATCTCAGACATTGATGAGCTTACTGACAATGAGACTATTCATAACATCAAGTTCTCTGATTTCATGGGGACTACTGACTACTTTGAGACCACTGATAATGAGACAACTGATATCAATGAAAGCCTGTGTGACCGTGAGAGCCCTGGCCACAATAAGAATGCTGGTGACAACAGTCAGAACCTAGAAGACAGTAATAAAATTCCCTATGACAATGAGTATCCCAACAATGAGAATCTTGATGGTGACATTAGCCTGGAAGATGGTAATAACCAGAACAGCAGTGAGAGTGACAGTGGAGATGAGGGCAGTGATGATGAAGATAATGATGGCAATGAAGGTGACAATGAGGGCAGTGATGATGATGGTAATGAGGGTGACAACGAGGGAAGCGATGATGATGACAAAGACATTGACTACTACAAGAATGACATTGTAGTCTTCGGCAAGGATCAAGATAACAGCACCAGTCAGAAAAACTATGAGGATGAAGTAGAGATCATTTCTGAAGAATCAGTGGAGGAAGAGGAAGAGGCCAGTGAGGAAGGTGAGCTAGAACCCTCTTGTGTTCCCTCATTCTGTTGTCTCAGGGAAAGCCTGGTGTAGGCTATTCAAATATGAGCACAGTCTATTCTTGTAGAGGAAAGAAAACTTTTTTTTTAAACAATGGAAGACCAGAAAACATTTAACTTAAAAAAATGTAACAAAGCTAAAGAAATGGTTCAGTTCTAATTGATGGACAGGAAATAAGTGTGTGGAAAACTAAAAAGGACACAGGAAAGGTGGGCCCATTAGGTAATTAGAAGGGACAAGAAACACTAGCCAGTCCTGGAGTTTGGGGCCTTGGGATCCCTAACAGACTTACATAAGGGCAGGGCCCCAAAGATGTAGCCATTGAATAAGTTATCTCAGTATATATGTATTTTCAGTTCAGGTAGGGAAACTGAGTTGCCAATCTTTTCCTTCCCACCTGATGACTTCTCTCCTAAGACTAGGAAGCAGAGTTGTCAGCCCAGCCCTAAGGAGGGGGTAGGGCAAGGGAATTGGGCTTAAGAGGACAGACTGGAGCCTATTTGGATCACATTGGGGGAAAGAAGTGAGGGAACTGTCTAAGGATGAATAGGTTTGTTCAGCTGAGGCTTGAGTTCTGGAAGAAACCCACATTGAGGAATACTGTGTAGAGGAAAAGCTACTCTCAGAGGTATCAATTTTGGTAGAACAAAGGCAGGGGAGCCTACCGTGCCTTACTGCCTCCTTCCCTCCTTGTTCCTTCCTTTCCTCTCCCCTCCTTGTTCCATAAGATGGCCCTTGGCAAGTGGTGCTAGGCCCTCCAAAGCAGTAGCTATGCGTTCTGTTCCTGTATAGTACTGCCTACGTGCCTAATGCCCTCTACCACTTGGCCTTCCTTGCTTCTCTCCCCTACACAGGCAGTAAAGAGAGCGAGGACAGCTACCAGGAGGAAGAAAGCTCAGAGGAGGAAGGAAGCAGAGCAGACTTAGAAGACACTGACATGGAACAGGTGCTTCAGATTCCAAACGCTTGGTCCAACCTGGGGAAGGGGGGGCACACCGGATAAACATCTTCATCTTGGAGTTTCTCTCTGTACCCCACTTCCCCAGTTCCCCATTTGCCCTCTCCCACAGGGTCCCTGCACTGCACTTCTGGAGGGAGGAGGATAGCTGACTTGTCAGTACACGGGTTTAAAGTTTATTTTTATGGTTTAGTAATTGCAAAGTTCTTATTTTGCCGGGGGAGATATCCCATTTTTGGTCCTCCTCCCCCACAGGCTTCTGTGTGCTGCTACTTATGTGATGCCTTGGTCAGGGCCCCTCTAGCCCCCTTCTCTTTGGTGTTGGCCCCAGCCCCTTTCCCCATGCTGCCTAGAGTGGAGACCCTGATCCCCCATAGCAGGGCTGCTATGGCCTTTGTTGCAGCCTTACAGTGGCCTTGAAGGCTCTGCCTCCATCCTGTTCACCCAAGTTTTTCTCTTCCATCAATCTCTTTTACCTAGTGTGCCTGCTAACTCACCAGGCCTTGGTGTCTACGTAAGGCCGCTTAGCCTTTGCTGCAGTCCTGCCGTGAAGTCACACCTTTCCCTGTGAATAGTGATGACCCTAATAAAACTCTGAAAAAATTCAAAGTGCTTCTTTTGAGTCTTCAGTTTGACCCAGTGTGCCATCCCTAGTATCCAGTGTCCACACAGATACAGCACAAAGCTTCCTGCCCCATAAAGAGCCCTGAAAAATAGTAGTAGCTCCAGGGTTTGGTCAGAGAGGAGCAAGCTCAGTGAGGCTAGGAAAGCCTTGTATCACACAGTTGCGGACTGTTCTGGCCAATGGCTGAGTGATGCTGAGGAAACCCCTCCTGCTCCTTGCAGCCACCTCAGACCCAGGCAGTAGCACAGAGCTTCCCACTTCACTCCTGGCACCAGCATAAAGAGACACTGTGCCCTAGGACATCAATTTAATGGTGGTTCATTTTTTCCTTTATAGTGCATCAAACCTTTTTTTGGGCCTAGTGTGAGTGGCATGGGGCAGCCAGAGGAGTTCATTTTTTTTGTTGGCATGTAGTTAAATAAAAAAGCACAAAGGATACCAATATTACAACTGGCAGAGTTCTCTCTTTCGGAGGTGATACAAGGTCCCCTAGAGCTGGGCCTGAGGGAAAAGGCAGGAGAGTAGTGCATAGAGATAAAAGGAAAACCTCTAGCTGTACAATGGTGGTGGGGAGGTTGGGAGTTGGACCACTGGAAAGCAGACTTGCTCTGGAAAAGCTGTGCTGTATTAAATTTTGGGTACAGAAATCATATTTCACCAGAAATATCTCCCAGATTCATTCTGGATTATAATGGTAATTTTCACACAGACTTTGGTTGGTCTTTTAGGATACAGTATATCTCTGGAACATTCCATCCAAAGCATTTTAGTTTTCAGGAAAGCTTTGGATGTGGTCAGATTTGTATTTTCAAGAATGCCCTCTACTGGCTCCCAGGAGAACAGATGTGATGGAGGGGAGCAGTGGGGGCAGTTATCACTAACAGTTGGACCAGAGTGGCACAGGGACATGGGAGAGATTTTTTTCCTTTATTTTAAATTTCAGAAGTTTTAGATTTGTGGAATTATTCCAAAGATAATATAGTGAAACCCTGTATACACCACAGCCAGTTTCCTTTGTTAAAATTACTGAACCCATGTCACTACATAATGATTAACCGAAGTCCATACTTTAATTCAGTTTTCCTTAGTTTCAACCTGTTACCCTTTTTTGTTCCAGGATCTCAACTAGAATACCACCCTGTATTTTAGTCAGCATGTCTCTTTAGGTTCCTTTTTGGCTGTGACACCTCATATTTTCCTTGTTTTTGATAAACCTGGACTCATCATATGAGGAGTACTGATCAGGTATTTTGTAGAATTTCCCTTGCCTAGAATTTATCTGATATTTTTTCTCATGACTAAAAAGGATTATGAGTTTGGGGAGGAGACCACTAAAGTAAAATGCTATTCCCATTATATCGAGTATACATACTATCAATATGACTTAAAAATTGATGTTAATTTTTTGACCTGGCTGAGGTACAGTCTGTCAGGTTTCTCCACTCGAAAATTATTTGTTTTTCTATTTTCTGTAATGTACTCTGGAAAGAAACCACTGAGTATAGCCCATGTTTAAGGAATAGGGAGTTATGCTTCATTTACTTGAGAGAAGGTGTCTGCATAAATTAATTGGATTTGTTCCCCATGAGAAATCTGTCTATTCCATGAGAGCTTTTAAAATGCTAAAATTAACAAGCTGTAGATATGGGCAGAAAGGGACTGGGAGGAATCAGGATGACTGCCAGTAGCTATGGGGCCCTGCTGTAGGCCTCATCTTTCAAATGACTGCAATACCAGACCATGGAAATAACTCTTCATGCTTCTCACAAATGTTTTGGGAAGAGAACAGAAGTTTTGATGTCTCTGGTTCTAACCTTGATTCACTTTGTTAAAGATGAATAGAAAAGGCTGATTTTAGGGAGAACATCATACTGGCTGTGGTGGTGCACATCTGTAATCCCAGCACTTTGGGAGGCTGAGGCAGGAGGATTAATTGAGCCCAGAAGTTCTGGACTAGCCTGGACAACATAGTGAGACTCCAGCTCAAAAGAAAAAAAAAAAAACTACAAAAAAGAAGGGGCACATCTTGCTCAAGGTAATGATACCTCAGGGATAGAGCTCAGAGTGCAGAATCCTAAGTCAAGGCATCTTATGAGGAGTAAACTATCTGGAGTCAGTTCCAGGGGGCACATGTGATAAAGTAAGGGAGAAAGGGAAGTACTAGGACCAAAGGCCCTTGAGTAGGCCAGGAAGACGTTAACCTGCCAAGAAGATCTCAGCTAGTCAGGAACCAACTTGGTTCCTTCCCCCCTCCCCCAATATTGAACTCAGGTCTTTGTGCACCCTTGACAAGCACTCTACCACTGACCTCTATCCCCCCCCCAGCCTGGTTCCTCTTGCCTCAGTCTACTTTACAATCTTAGGCTAATCAGGCTGGGGAGTCAGCCCAGGAAATGCAACCTATCCAGGATCCCAACATGGAATCTAACCCTGAACCTTGTCTGTGAGGTCTGACCTTCATCACACTCATCCCTGATTACTTTCTGCCTCCTTCCCAATCAAATCCCTAACTTTTCATCCTGTCATTTGAGTCTCCTCTCTCCCATTTTATCAAAGAGAGCCTCTGGTCTTCATAGACACTCTTAGGAGCTCATTATGGAAATCCAATGTAGTTGGCAAGGGTGTTCATATGATCACACCTAGCTCCAAAATTTAGTCTTCACTTAAGATTATAGAAGACAGGCCCTATTTCCTGGAACCCTAAATGGAAACCAGGAGGAAGATGAATAGCCACAGTCCCAAATGTATCCCAGTTCCTGTTCCCATGCTGAAACTAATTGTCTGAATATTCTTTAAAGCAGACTCCCTCTGCAGCACAGGGCACTGCTCCTAGGTGTAAGGTTCTCATAACCTCCTGGGGCCAGACCTTTGAAATATCACCCACCTCTGGGCAGAATCAAACTGTCGATGACAAAACTGTATTCAAGAACATCTTTTTCTTAGGTGACCAAAAGACCAGCTGAGTGTAGAGAGTGGTTGAAGAGGAGTCCTACTATTCCTTCAATAAGCAATTGTTGAAAACTGACTGTACTATACTAGATTGGGTGATAGGGACACAGCAAGGAAATAAGAGAAACCAAATCTTTGTCCTCTTGAAGCGCAGAGTTAAGTTTAATTTTTGTGCCATAGCTTCTGGCAATCTAGTGAAGCCTATGAGCCTTTTCTCAGAAAAAAATTAGCTGCATAAAATACACTTTCAGAGGAAACTGATTACGCTGAAATACTGTACATAGTGGTTATTAAAATATGGAGAAAGCAAACTGTTGTAACTCAAAAATCAAATGACAACGGGACAAGTCCAAAAAGTTGAAGTGCTTTATTTTAGCTGGTACCCAGCGGCACCCTCCGAGTCCAAGAGACAGAGAGGAGCTCCGAGTAAGGGGAGGCACAGCAATTTAAGCCCAAAAACCACAAGATTACTTGTTAAGCAAGCCAATTACAGAAGCCAATAGCAAAGGTTATTGTGGTTATGACCTTAAACGGGGTTGGCTGGAGCACACCTGGGGGAAGCTATACAAAAAGTTTCCTAATTTGGACAATGTGAGGGCAGAGCAGGACTTAAAGTCATGGTATGTTAACTCAACAAAGGCATTGTAGTTAGCCAATTCTCGGATCAGTAGCCTTGGGTAAAACATGTTTTTGTCCTTTTTAGTACTTCTTGGAACTAGGGTGAAGGTGAGTCATGGAGGCAAGATGGAGTCATCATTGTCAGGGTATAACACAAACGTGCTATGGTGATATATGTGCTCCCCATTAACTTATTAAATCACAAACTTTTATAGAGAATCTAAGGACTGCCATTATTTTAAAACAACAATGAGATTATGTATTTTAAGAGATTCACAACATCTATAATGGGATGTGAAAATCTCTGATTTCTATTGTTGACAGGCAGCGATACTATTACTAATATAGTTAGTTGCATTCCTTATTGAAAAATACTGTATTAAACTTGAAGATGTAAATTTTTTCCCATCCAGGTTGATGTGCTCCTCAAAACCCTGTCCCCAGATTCAACTGGAGGTCTATGGAACTCAAATTAAAATCTGCCTTCCCTTCCATCTTAAACAGCTTTCCTTTGGAAGACAGAGGCCTGGATTTTATTCTGGGTCATGGCTATGTGACTTCAAACTAGTCAGTCTGTCCAACTGGGCTGTAGTTTCCTCTGCCTGAACATTGGGAGAAGAGACCTTAATTATGTATTCCCCATGGGATTGTTTTGCCCTCTTGTTCAATCCATACAACATATGGGAGGGGGTTAAATATCTTTCCATTTCACAGATGATTAAACTAAGGCACTAGCGGGGTTGCCACTTGACTAATGTAGGTAGCAGAAGCTGGTAACTGATGCGCCAAGTCCACCTACCTCCCCTCCCCCATGGGTGGAACTAGGAACTGTTAATCATGACAGAGAAAAGCCTGGCTCAGAAACCTGCAGGTAGCTGGGCGTGGTGGCACATGCCTGTAATCCCAGCACTCAGGAGGCTGAGGCAGGAGGATTGTTGTGAGTTCGAGACCAGCCTGAGCTACAAAGTGAGCTCAAGGCCAGCCTGAGCTGCATAGTGAGACCCTGTCTCAAAAAGACAA
>PVKA01049084.1:0-13448 GCA_004027165.1 Ctenomys sociabilis
CATTATCATTTTGGCTCTATTCCAATTCCTTATTTTCTTCTTGTCTGATCAAAACTAACCAAAAAGAGAAAAATAATGATACTTTCCTACAATGTATATTACTATAAAAGATGATTTTATATCTTAGTCTTTGCTTTCTCTATTTCTTGTGTCTGATTATTGATAATTTGCATTTCTTATGCTAATTTTGTCAAATTTAGTCTTGGATGAAAACCATAAGAATGTGTTTATTGTATCTAATTTTGTTTCATCTATTCTTGCAAATTTATACAATTTTACCACACTAAATATTTCCTTTCCTTCTTCACATATTCCATAATATAAATAGTGCATACACAATTCTCACCTTGGGGAAACATTGGTTTTGAGTGAAAATTTTTCCTTGCTTCTAATTGCAACTATTTTATTTGACAAACGTCTTTTTTGGAGACATAAAGGAATAATTTAAGTGGCCCATAGCTCTGGCTCAGCTATAAACTTCTATAAAATAGAAAAGAAGAAAGAATTGTGTTCTACTCAGGATAGTTTCAGCACACAATTTCAGTGCTAAATATAAACAGAGATAGAATTATGAAAATAACAAGGCACTAATAGAAACATGGATCCCTCAGGTTACCATTCTAACACCAATATCACCCTCTTAATTACATGGGTTATGGCTCCAAATAGTTTGTGTAAACCAAATACAACTGATTGAAAATGTTTATGTGACTATTTACTGCAGCTGAAATACAATAGGTTCAGAGAGTTGGCCTGCATAAAATAAAATGTAAGGGTTTCACAACACCAGATCTATTAATAAATCTGAATGCATGTAGGTGGTGTGAGAAGCAAGCATTCTTGGTAATTTCTGGAAACTCAGCCCTATTGCTACATTTTCTCCATAGGTTTATGTAGCCTAATATTTAGTTGCCTGCTGAATGAAGATCAATGATGTTAGTTACCATTTGGTGTCTTTATCTTTAATCAATAAACATGTTGCTGTTGGTTGCATTTCCATTCCAGTTAATCCATGAGGTTGCGCTTTGTACAATGAAATGCAGTGTTCTGGTATGATGGAAAATAGAATATGCATAGTGACTTTGATGATTAGCTTCATTTGAATACTCACTTAACATAGCTGTTTAAGCAACCTGAGGAAAACTTACTGTGTTGGTCTGCTTCCTGTCAGTGCAAAAAAGTCTAAAATAATCAAAATATACAGAGGAAAAAGGTGTAAATTTCTGCTTCCAGGTTTGGCGTTTCCGATCCATAATCAACTGGCTCTGATGCTCTTTGGTTTATGAGGTGGCCGCACTCCGTATTAGGTGCACAAGGACATCAAAATATCCGCCTTGTTTCCAGAAAGAAAGAAGTGAGAGAGGCTGGATCTTACAGTGTTGCTTAACAGTACAGCCCTGAAGACCTGAAGACGGGTAGAAGGCGGCACCCGTTTCTATCAACTCTCAGTAACACCCTGTTGGGACTGAGCCTTTAATACCCCGGGCTCAGGGCACACTTAGAACACAAACCATAGTGCTTAATATCATCTTATAAGCTACATATGTGTGAAGTCAGAGTTAAAAGGAAAATAATCCAAAAATTATTTTTCCCACAATTTTATTAAAGAACAAATAGCAATGAGACAGTTTCAAATCAAATTAGTAGGACAGATTCAATAATTAATGCATTGCATATTGTTTCCTTATTGGTTATTTGTTGTACAAGGTGCAGACATGATATTCTATTTACAAACACTATTAAGTAAAGTCTCTCCACTCACTGAATTAATTGAATGTAGCTGTATATCTATCATTTTTTAAAGCTGATTTATAGGACAGTTTCAATAATTAATACATTGTACATTGTTATCTTCCTAGTGATTATTCATAGTACAAGAAGCAGATAGGACATCCTGTCCAAACACTATTAGTGGAAATCTTTCTTCTCATAGAATTACATGAAAGTACCAAAGATTATTAAGGATTATGTTCTAAAACTGGAAATTTCGGATCAATTGAAGTCTGTAATTGTAACTGAAATGTCTTGAAACATTCTCCATTCATTTGAAAAGTCAAAGAGAGCACTCATTGTCTATCTAGACAATATAAGAAAAAAGTGCAACTCAGTCACATACAGAATATTGACCAGCTCTTCCAGGTATTTCCCCTCTCACCAGTAATTTGTACAGAGACCTTGAGATAATGTTTTCTTGTAATTGACACAAACATGTACTATGTGCAAAGGACTAATTTCTGTTCCGAAAGAGAGCAATTCTACTAACCCACAAAAACTCCCTTTAGCAGAAAGACATAATTATTTGCAAATATAGAATACAGAGTCATTTAAGTGCTAGCAGATTTTTATTGCTACATGACAAATTGCCACAGATGAAGTTGATTAAATTAGCAATCATTTGATTTGCTTATGATTGTATAGGTTAGAAATTTGAGTATAATCAGCTGTGTGATTCTCTGGTCTTCCCCAATGTCATGCAGGTAGGCCTCCTCATCAAGGGGTTAACTAGGGCTGTGCAGCCTAAGCTGGGTGCATTCACATGTCTTGTATTTTGTCATAAGGTATACTATAAATATTAAAAAGATAGAAATGAATATTTCAAATAGTGTATGAATAGTAATGAATGTTGTAACGAAAGCAGAAATAAAGGGGAATGTTATAATATTGGGAGGGGAAACAAATCATAAGTAAGAAATGTTGTATGTGAAAACTTTGAAAGAAATATAGGCATGAAGAATTTAAAAAGGCTGATCAAACTATGTGTCATGTGCTTAAATAAAAAGCACTGCAGTAAAAGACATTGCTGTTAATCCCTCTTAAGAGAGCTCTTCTTCCTTTGGACACGTTTATGTCATCATTTTTCCCACTTTCTAAAGTCGTTTTGAAAGCCCTGTTTCATGAGTGTCAATGAGTAAAGCTGCGATGAACACTGTTGCTGAATGGGGTCCAATGGAAAGGCAGACTCATAAACTCATCATAGGGTGTTCTTGCCAGATCCGGCACCAGGCAACATCTGGGTCTTCTTCAAAATCAAAATAACCAGTAAAGTTGAATGTTTAGAATCTATATAGTACACTGAGGCAGCCCTGACAGTGGAACAAAAGTCATTCGCAAAATAGGACCCCAGACCTCCTTGAGAAAGTGTCAGAATGGTGAGATAAGTGTTTCAGATGCAAAGGTGAGCATTTTCAGGAGGGAGTCACAGCAATGTGTCTTAAATTTGATCACTCACTGTAATTGTTGATCACACCCTACTGTTATCTGGAGTCACATACCTCATGGAAAGTGAACAACCGCAGTCCCCAGCAAGATGTGAGCAGGGACATTCCAAAGAATGAGGAGAGGGGTCAGGGAGACGATTTGGTGAAATAAGCACTTCCCTGGCAAGCACAAGGGCCTGAGTTCAATTGCAGGTTCCACCAAAAAAAAAAAAAAAAAAAAAAAGAAAGAAAGATGAAGAACCTGGTAAGGGAGAAATAAAGCAATTCTGAGGAAAGCAACAGACCATGAATTCAGGGTAAAGATGCAGGAGTGTTGCTTTTACCCAGGACATAGACAGCTTTGGAGTATGGAGGAGTGAGAGGCCATAGTCAACTACAGTTCTCAAAAGTGATTACCTTGGGCTGGGGATATAGTTCGGTGGTCTAAGCACCTGCCTGGCAAGTAAGTTTGATCCCCGATATTACATGCCGTGCATGCCCTGGAACCCTAGGCATGCCATTCTGGACCTGAAATTGGCACTGGCATATAATCTCAGCACTGTGGAGGCTGAGATAGGAGGATTACTATGAGTCGGAACTGTTTAGAGAGATCCTGCATCTAATAAATAAATAAATAAATAATTTTCACAAAGTGATCACTCTGGTCATAAGATGGAAGTAAATGATAGAAGTAAGACTGTCAACCAGAGATTAGTTAGGATATTCGAATCATCTGAATAAAACAGCATCACTTCTCAGATCAGAAACATATTGGAAGTACAAGAAGTAATTCTGTTATAAGTATATTAAAGCAGTACCTTGCTATGATGGCAGATTGGATGTAAATTTTAAGAAAGAGAAGTCATATTTGACCCCAAAGTGTTTTAGCTTAAAACGATGAGCTACATAGAGAAAAAAAAAAGTGAGCTCTCTTTGGGGTATTTTTTTTTTTTTTTTTTTAGATATTATCTTAGAGTGGGCTCTAGAAATGTAAACCAAGGATAACAATAATTTAGGAGGGTTCTTTTCAGGATACCTGTGTGAAACTATGGGAGAAAATATAGGGAAAAACCCAATACATTCTTCAATAATCACCCTTAGAAGTTACTTGCTCCTTGATGGAGGGATGGCATGTCACGGTCTTGGAGGAGGACAGACTAAGATGGTGTCCATCTCATTTGGTACAGGAGTGATAGTCACATGGCCTCTGGGGTTTTCATATGCATTCAGGAGCACTGAGTGGTCACCTACAAAGTCCCACTTTGAAACCAAGAGAAGGCTTTGGACCGGAAGCCACCACATCTATGACTTAGATCTTATTGTGTCTTCCTTAAATTCTCTTTGCGGATAAAGGCCCTTTCAAAGCCACACACTCTGAAAACACTTAATGCAAGGCTCATGAACAAAGAGCATTTCCACCGAGAGAGTTGACTGCAGTTATGACTAATTTTCTCCACCACCTATCTCCCTTCCTTTCCAGACGTTCTTCATTTTGGGTCAGTATTTAACTGAACATGGATTACTTGCCTGAGAGAATAATTCGGATCTTGAGACTTCTGGGGTACCAATTTCTATGTGTCCTGCCCCTATTAAAACCTGCACGCGCAACTTCCCATTAATTACTTTCACTGAAAATAGAAACAAAAGATATCCCTGTGAATTATTTGAGTTTTAGTCCCAGTCGTTTCGGCTCCATATGATCAGAGCACTATTTCCTGTGGTCATCCGGACTGATTACTCTCACAATTATAGAAACAACATTTGTAGAGCTCCTGGGAGTAAACACCTGAGCCTTGACATGTAATAACAAGCCATGATAGAAGCATTTCATGGCACTCTAGGCTTCTACCTTGGCTGAACCAGAAAAGGAAGCAAAAGCTCTACAGAATGTCACAGCCACTCGTGATGCATGGCATCAACTTTATCACCTTGGTTCCTTGGACTTGAGCCCTCACATTATAGGAACTAAACACAAATTCTTTCTTAATTCACCAACATATGAACTGCATTTTGCATGACAGTGCACCAGTTTTTGTTGTTGCTGTTGTTTGTTTTTTTCAGAACTGGGGATTGAACTCAGGCCCCTGTGCTTGCCAAGGAAGTGCTTGTTCTACTGAGCCATCGCCTCAGCCCCCACTATTCTGATAGGATGTTGTCCCTGACCTGAATTCTTCAGAGACTTTCATGAGCCATATGCCTCTTCTATTTATGTTTTTTACTTCTGGGTAATGGAACTGAAGATTAAAGCAGGAGAAGTCATGGAATAATGAAAATGGGAATGTACCAACATGAAGTTCCCCAAATTGCCCAGTATTTTATTGCAGCCTGTTCCCGCCAAGACCTTTGAAGTCTCCCTGGATAATGAATATGAATCTTTTGCCAACTATTTACATAATCCTAAAGGAGTGATCATATCTATTTTTAGAAATTTTATCTTTAATTTGAGGAGATTGAAACAGTAATTACAAAAGTCTCTTTCAATTATATAAATTTAATGGCGTAATTCAATTGGAAGTAAATACTTATAAATACTACTGAACATTCTATTTCATCTATGCATGAACACAGCTATTTATCTCTCCCCTTTTAGGCCTTGGATATTATAATATGGAAACTGATTTAAATTATGACACTTCATCCATTTAGTTTGTATTAATTCTCTTTGGATTAAAAAAAAGTTTTTAAAACTTGTGGTTTCACTATATCCCTGCAATAAAGTTATGTGCATGTTCATATAGTTATAAATTCCCAGGAGATAAATTTGCCCCACTCCATTCCAATAACCTTTCTTGATTTTAGCAGATTTCAGTATAAGAAAAGGCTTTCATACCCTCCAACAGCATTTCACATTTTCTGTGCAATCAATATTTGCTATTCTTGCCATTGGTAATACAGAAGAAGCCCTGCTTATATCTCCCATGAATAATTTTTCATTTACTCTTAGATTCTAAGACAGTTTTAGTTATTCTTTCTTTGAAGCCCTCTACTCTGGTTATTTTAAATAAATCAATCTCAGATATGCTACTAGAATTGGATGTCCCCAGCTGCCTCTTTAGTACTTTCCTCTTGGTCCTAACTTTCTCATAGTCTTCTCTGCAGCAGATATTTTTCTGACTTACATTCCAGCCTCTCTTAATTCAATATCATAAAAAATGTCATTAATATGCTGTCTGCAGCCTCGTACAGATCGTTACCACCAAACCTGAAGGAGTCCACTCAATATTTCTGCCAGGAGGCTCGAACACCTATTAATTGTCACCCTTTACTTATGATCTTTAAGTTTATTTCTAATTCAACTGACTGCATTATTCCCTGGACCCATCTGAACTGCACATATAAGAAAACCTGCAAGATCCTTGTTCTCCCAAGGTTCTAGAATGTGTTTTGAAGATAATCATGAAGAATACCTTCTATTTCCTCTATATATTACCTCACAGATCAATTACAAATTCTTTATGATATCACTTAAGATGTTGAACACCTATTTATTTTTCTTTTCTGATTTTTATGTTTTGCATTGAGGCTTATAAAACTTTCAATATCATGAATTCTGTTAGGTGATAATAGCATCTCCAACAATTCACTCATATTTTATTTTAAAATTGTTTTGGTTTTCTTTTCATTTGGAACACTGTTTCCCATACATTCAGCCACTATTGCTATCTTGCATTTTTTATTTACTGAAGATGGCTGAGATTTACTTATCTACTCTTCCATTTTTGCATTGATGTGTATCTGTCTTTCTGTGTATGTGTGTGTGTGTGTGTGTGTGTGTGTGTGCAACCCCTACTCAATTTAAGGTATTATCACAAAATATGATAGAGTTGCTGGCTAAATGTATATCTCTCAGTTCCGGAGAGTAAAAGGTTCAAATTCCAGGCACCAAACATGAGGGCTGCTCGGGGTCCACTTGTTCATCTCCTTGCTACATCCACTGACAGCTCTCTCATAGACACTGTTCTCCCTCCAGCGTTCAAGTTCCCTTTGTCCTTACATTCCAGGAACAAGTGTGAAGCCGACACATTGTTTCTGTGATGTATGTGACATCCACATACCATTAAACTTCCAGTATTTCAAAATTCACATACTGGAAAGAATCAATGAGGACAGAACTCTGCCATGATGTCAGTTACATCCATCCTTCCCCATCCTACCAGCCCTGTCCTTGAGAATTAACCTGAACACATGCCTTTTGTGTTCTCAAGATTCCTGCTAACTCCAGAGGACCTTCCCAGTTGACAATGTCTGGGCTACCTAAGTAAATACTCATGGAGGGACATTAGGGATGGGGAAGACCAGTTCTACATGTTGCAGCTGTGTCAGTCTAGAAGCTCAATCACCTGTTCCTTGAGATGGAGGTCAAACAGCAGGACAAAGCAGCCTAATGGTGGCACTGTTATGGGTGTCACCTCACCCATAGAGCCCTTCTCTGTGATACATGACTGCAGCCCTGTGCTGTCATCCAGCTGACCCATGCTGCATGATTTGCATTCCTCTATGCCTAGACCTTCTAGTGACTGACAAGCCCAGCCAGCTGGCACAGACACGCAGAATGCCCTCTGGTGACTGCTGCTCACCCTGCTGCTACAGGAGCTGATCCTTCACCAAGGGTCATCAGGTATTTTCTTTGGTCTCTCAGAAACCTTCTACATTTTCCAGTGTACTCATGACTGTATGCAGGCCACCTTGCATTGCCACAGATCAGTGAAATAGTTTACCTCTTTGGCAATTTAAATTGAGAGTCAATATTCTATATATTTTAAATCTATGTGATCTGTAAATTTCTTTTTTTATTTTAGTTTTTATTTTCCTGTGTTTTAGGAAAGTACAGGGTGTTCAGGGTCTCACTACTAGGTCAGACTTGGAGTGATTCTCGTTTACAGCCTTCCATGTGCTGAGATTACAGGTGTGTGCCAGCACGCCCGGCCTCCATCACCCTCTGAGCATGTCCCAGGAGCAGGGTCGGCACAGCAGGCCTGGGGATCAAACCCCCAGCCTATGCTGTAAATTTCTTAATTGCATAAAAAAATAATTTAAAGTTTCACTTGACTCATTGTTTCATGGGTCCCAGCGTTTAAGTAAGTGTTTAAAAAATAAAGTTTGTAGTTAATTACAATAATTTCAAGACATACCAGGGCAATATTCTAAAATGTTTTTTTATGGCCTTAGACCTTTGGTTATTCTATCTTGGTTTTCAATGAACTTGGCACTTACATGTTATCTTGTTTTTTAAATAAGTAATGTATCTTCCTCCTGAAATTCAGACAATTAATGTAATCAACAACCACACAATTTTTAGTGTATGACACATTAAAGATTGGGTTGTTACAAACTGCAAACAAGTCAAAGCAACAACACACAATTGATGATGTTTTAGGAGAGTGGAGTGCTATTCTATTTAAATCTTTCTTAACTAAAAGAACTAAATAAATAATAACTGATCATGAGAATTAGGGAGTTCAGTGAAACTCTACATTGTACAGGATTATTATCATTGACATCTGTAACTATTTGCAAAATATGTAAAATTACGTCTAATCATACAAATCTGGGAAGGTTCCAATTTCCAGTTATTTATTCAACCACATGCATTGTTTATTACATGATGTGAGCCCACTTGTGCATCAGGTAAGGCATACAGCTTTCCCTAGCACTGAAAAATTTGCATTTTGTTTATTAATTCATTCACTGAATTAGCCAAAGTCTATCAATAGCCAATGAGAGGTTATCAACTAGAGGTCAAGGAAAATTAAGTGTTGGGTGGTAAAGTAGATGCTGATCCCTTAACTGGGATGCAAATTATATGTAACCACTGCAGGAGGATTCCTGTGGCAATGGGAAGTGTGGCTAAATGCATTAGTACTTTGTAAGGGGAAGCCAGCTGCACTCTGTTTAAATAAAAGATCTTTTGGTGGATCAGTTGGAAATTGAACGCTGAATTTCACTGTAAGAGTAATGATAAAGATAGTTTGCCATCAAAAAAGTAGAATAGGAAGAAGGCAGCTTCTGTAGGAAGAAAGAGTGAGTTTAGGGGCAGGCATAGCTGGGCCAGCTGACATGGATTCCCTGTATGACTTCTCAGCCACAATCATGATGCTGGTGGTGGTGATGGGGTTAAGGGCATGAAGCTCCACATAGTGACATGTGGCTAAAAAGGGATGAAAAAGAGGAGTCCAGAAGCAGAGTTCCTTACCTGTGGCACAGGACATGTTACTGAAGGAAACCACAGGGCATTACACCTATCAAGAGTGGACCTGGCAGAGACTCACCCCCTGAGAGGGAGTGGACACTGGAAGGGGTGGCTGTGGGCTCTCAAAGGCAGAGCTGTTGTGACCTGGCCAAGGTCAATTTCCAGGTGTCAGAGGGCCAACCTCTTTTCTCTGTCTTCTGTAGTGGAACTCCTGGAGAACACACACACACACACATACACACACACATACACACACATTACATCTGCATAGATGCTATATTTGCATATATTATACTTTATGCATTTTCTTTACTATGCTTTCTATTATATTTCTATTTGTCAACTCATTTCGACACTGTAAAATTTTAAAGTCTGGAGAAGTTTATCAGTAAACGTTCCCCAGATATAATGGCCTCAAAAATGAGTAAGATTCGGCAGTGAAGACTTGATGGAAAGGACATTCCAGGTGGAAAAAAGAATGTAGGCAAAGGCTTTAATGCTCTCCTATGAGAAAATATTATACAGATTGACACGAGAAAGTACACTTCACCTCCGTGAATAGCTCACCTTCATTTCAAGTAAAATTTTGCATTTCAGATCTATGTGTTCTTCCCACAATCCTTGTTCTCAACAATCGGTCAAAGACTTAAGAAATCTTAGCACTTGGCTGTATGAGGGTTTTCACTTCCTTAAGACAAAAAGAGTAGATTGAGATATAGTCAACTTTTAACATTTTTAACAAAATCTAACATTGTCAGATTTTGATGTCAATGTTAACCTCAAAATAGCTGCATTCTTGGGAGGACACATAATAAAGTGATTTGTAACTAATTGATATTTTAAATGTCTTTACGTAAATATAGTGCCACTTTCAAACTGTAAATAATAAGCACCTATGCATGGGTTCTGCATTCATGAGTAACAAATTGTGGATCAAAAGTAAATATTTTTTAATAGTTGTATATGTGAACATGTACAAATTCTTGCCATTATTGCCTTAAAAATGTTGTATAGCAATGACTTACATCCATTTAGATTGTATTTGGTATCATAAGTAGTGAGGACATGATTTACTTTATATGGGGATATACCCAGCTTGCATGCAATTACTGTATCCTTTTATATAAGAAATGTGGGCATATTCAGATTTTGGAATGCATGGGGAATCCTTGGATGAGTTCCATGAGGACACCAGAACATAACTGTGAGTTGACATTGATTCATCTAATTAAGAAATATTTTATGTCAGCTAGAGGAGCCCACTGCAGTACAATCTGTCTCTAGCTATTGCATTTCCTGCAATCAGAAATGCAGGGTAAATAAAATCAACATTGTCAGATTTTGATATCAAAATTAAGCTCAAAATAGCTGCATTCTTGGAAGGACACACAATAAAGTGATTTGTAAGTAATTAGTATTTTAAATGTCTCTATAAATAATAAGCACATAGAAATTAAAGTACTCACAGCTAATAAAAATTGAAAGACAAGCCAGCCAAAGAGATCAGTGGATTAAAGTTCCTGCTTAGGCAGACAGAGTGGCAGGGGTTCAATCTCCAACATACTGTGTCAACCCCTCCCCAAGGGTGCTCTGAGGATACAAATCAGACTGGGCATGGTGGCGTGCTCCTATAATCCCCACTCTTAGGAAGCGGAACACAAGTGGATCACTATGGGTCCTATCTGCATAGTGAGACCCTATAGATCCTTACTAAAATACCAAAAAAAAAAAAAAAAAAAAAAAAAAAAAAAAAAAAAAAAAAAAAAAAAAAAAAAAAAAAAAAAAAAAAAAAGAATGTGTGTATAAACTTGTTGAAGAGAAGAAGGCTTAAAGGAAGTTATGCAACTAGTACTTGTTCATTAAAGGAAATAATTAACATTTGTGTGCATTTTCAGATTTTTAGAAAAGCAAGAAAACTGATATTTACTGAAATCTTATTATGTGCTAGACATTATACTTAGGCTTTTCATGTGTTACAATGACCCTTAATTCTACCATGTAAGCCCACAGCTCTAAATACAAACTAAATATTATGCATAATAATGAGTAATATTTTAGGCCACTTACAGCATAACATAATCTTTGTAACAATTTTATCACTTATTTTTAAAGTAGCTGCATGAGTAGAGTTTAGTACTGTATTCATTTTAAAATGAGAAATTGAAAAAATAGTGATCCAAACCTCTTTGACAGAACAGAATTAAAGCCTAGGTAAATTTATTTTAGAACACACACTCTTCTCAGCACACATTCTGTGTAAACTTTCTTTTCTTTTCTTTTTTTTCCCCTCCTGTAATTTAGGGAAGGGCCTATGGGGTGTTCAGGGTCTCACTACTAGATTGGACTTGTAGTGATATTTCTGTCTACAGTCTCCCAAGAGCAGGGATTACAGGTGAATGCCACCACACCCAGTCTCAACTGCTGTCTCAGTCTGCCCTGGAGGTAGGTGTGGCATGGCAGGCCTAGGATCAAATTCCTGGGCCCTGTACCTGCTTGCAGGCGCTTTAATCTGCTGAGCTATTTGTCCAATCCTTGAGGAGAATTTTAAATAATGGATTCCTAATGTATTTCTTAAGCTTAGCAAAGGAGTTGAGACCACTGCCATTTATTACTGTAATGAAACCCTGCACGTTTCTCTCTTTTTTCTGCCTCTATGGATTGCCCTGTCCAGAATATCATGCACTTGAAATTTAACTGCACGAGGGCTGGGGAAATGGCTCAGTAGAATAAATGCTTATCTGGCAAGTGGAAAGACCCGAGTTCAATCACTGGTTCCAAAAAAAAAAAAAAAAAAGAAAGAAATTCAACTGCATATAATGTTTCATTTTTTTCCCATGTAGTAGTATGCTTTGATAGTTTTTTTTTTTCACGTCCTTTCATGAAGAGATAGCTCATATCCTCTTAGCACTGAATTAAGTTTCATTGTGTGGTGGATTAACTAATGGTCAATTTATAGCACCCAGCTGATCTGTATCAGCATGGTTCTGGGGTGGCTGGTCCCCCTAAGACTGTTGCCAACACGGGGCAAGGGGGAGGTGGGGTGGGGATGGTGTGCTGCTGTTTCTCCTGTAGAAGAATGTGTCTGGATTACCTGAAACGAGTTCAGCTGTTCTCACCAGTAGAGGAGCTGGGGTCCTCATTGCTGCGGAGCATGGCTGTGCTTCTCTTCAGAGGAAGTCAGGTCCTTACCTGAACATCTCTTCCCGGCCCCAGTGCAGATCCCTCAGCCCGCTGACACAGGTCATTCATCCTGCTGACACAGACGTTGTAGCTTCCACCTTTAACCTCTGAGCCTTCTCAGTCAGATTTTTGATGCAGACTTGCGTGGGGCATCATTATGGGCTCTAGACCTCCAGGTGGAATCACGGAGGACATTGCCATGGGATCCAGAACTTCTGCTGGTTCTTTGGGTCTCCGGTACATGGGAATCTCTTGCGTTCCTCCTCTTCCCCTCCACATAGCTCCTCCCCCTCCCCTCCTCACCCCCTCCCCTCTTCGTTCTCCTCCTCCTCCTTTTCCTCCTCCTCCTCCTCCTCTTCCTCTTCCTCCTCTTCTGTTTCTGCTTCTGCTTCTTCTCATATTCAGTTCATGGTCTCACTACACAGATCGCTCATAGTGGTCCTCCTATTTTCAGCATCCCAAGTGCTGGGATTAAAGGCGTGCGCTACTATGCCCAGTCTCATTAGCCATCTCAGCATGCTCCAGGGTTGGGGCCAACACCGCGTGCCAATGATTGAACCCTGGTCCCTACATCTGCCTAAGCAGTGCATTAATCTGCTGAGCTGTCTGGCTAAAGGTTTTGTGCTGTTTTGAATTTGACATTTTTTGGCAGCTATTATAAATGATCCTACAAGATATATATCCTGCATTAAATTTCCTTGGAAATCCTGACTATAACACTGTATGAACATGCCACAATTTAATTATCTGCTCATGTGTTAAAAATATTTGAACTAGGGAGTTAGATCAGTGATCTAAGCACCTGCCTGGAAAACACAAGGACCTAAGCTTGATCCCAGCACTAGAGAGGATCACTATGATTCTGCACTGTGTAGCAAGAC
>PVKA01049085.1:0-13445 GCA_004027165.1 Ctenomys sociabilis
TACCAAAACATTATGAAAAAAAAAAAAAAGAGACATCTGCTAAAATAATATCTGTAAATATAATATCATGTATGCACCTTGTACAATACCAAAACATTATGAAAACAGTTTGCAATGTATTAATTTATCGAATCTGTCTTGTTAAGGTGTCTTGAAACTGTCTGATATTTGTACTTCAATAAAATAAAAACTAAAATAAAATTTAAAAATTCTAAAAGAAAAAAATATTTTTTAAAATTTTCAAAGAAATTAAATGACACAATTTTTTGTGGTACTGGAGATGAAACTTAGGGCATTTTGCATGCTAAGTATACATACTGCCACTGAGCTATATGCCCAACCCTCAGTTTTTTGGAGAATTTTTGTTGTGGTTGTCTTTTTGAAACAAGGTCTTGCTATGCAGTTCAGGCTGGCTGGAAATCATTTTGTATCCCAGTCAGGATCAAACTCACAGAAATTCCTGGCCTCAGCTTCCAGAGTACTGAGATCAGGGGCATATGTCATCAGTCACACTCATGGCTTCTGCTTGTTTTAATATATTACATAATACATCCAAAAGCAGGTCTAATGATAGGTTCAATATGAAAACAGATATGCCCCTAAATTATATTTTGAGAGATTTGTAATACAATATTAAAAAATCTGCTACTCTATGAGTAACACTATAAGAGGTACTACAAACATCCTTCAAAGGCTATATCCACAATTGAAAGAAATTAATTTCAAATACAGGTGAGTGACTAATAAATACACCTCAGTAGTGGATACAAGGACCTGCCTTCTTGTAGTCAGCAGGGCAGAGCCTGTGGGTCATGTGTCCAGGTGGGCACACAGAGACCTCTGTCCACGCTCGGACCAAGCTGGCCCAGCACTGCCTCGGCAGTCAAGCATCACATAACAGCGTACAAAAGCAGGCCAGAAGCAAAAGTTGACTTTTTAATAAAAATCTAGTTCTATCATTGAAATCTCTGTTACTGTAATTTTCTTCTAAGATTTTAATGTGGGAATTGTGTTTTTCTAAGCTAAAACCTCACTACTCAGGTTTAATTGCCATGTTGGCAGTTTGCAGTAAATAAGCGCGTTCAGGTTTGTAGTTTGGGCCCTTGGTCTCCAAAAGGCTCACCATCGCTAGGTCTTCGAGGTCCTTCCTTTAGAGAATGTCCTCCCACTGGCCTGCCGACAAATCTTGCAAGTGTGGAGCATTGCAGAAGAAGTGCTGATGGGCAATCTTGGACATGCAGCACCCCATTTCCAGGCATACCGGAAATTAAGCACATGGTCTCATGTATCTGCCAAGCAGTCAATAACCCAGTTTACCTCTGAACAAGAACAAAAACAAATATAGAGAATCACATTTTCTGCAAAGAATGAACAAAGCCAGTACAATTATAGGCAGCTAGATGAATATCACATAATTGGATTAAGATTTTAAAAAAAAGAGAAAGTTTGCCAAAGAAGTAAAGCCTAACCCAATATTCAGGTTCTGATGATCAACAAATTAATCTCTGCCATATTATCTGTATGAATTTATGCATTACAATAGGAATGCAAGGGGCTGGGGAGATTGCTCAGTGGAATAAGCGCTTCCCTGGCAAGTGCAAGGGCCTGAGTTCAATCCCCAGATCTGCAAAAAAAAAAAAAAAAAAAAAAAAAAAACCAATAGGAATGCAAAAAGGCAATACTATTAGTTGAATAAAATAAATAAAATCTCTGGTTCACATTGAGGAATTCATTTTGTAAGCCAAGCTATGTTTGTAAATAAAAGTGGTCTGTAAACTATAAAAGCAGAGCAGTGTGAAGAAGCAAGGACGACCCCCGGGCTGCCCAAAGCTGTGTGCCACTGCATCTTATGTCTAACACCTGTGACCCACCACTGTCACTACCATGCCAAAGACAAAGGCTGAAGGGGATGCTAAAGATGATAAAGCCAAAGTGAAGGATGAACCACAGAGAAGATCTGCAAGGTTGTCTGCTAAACCAGCTCCTCCAAAGCCAGAGCCCAAGCCTATAAAGGTCCCTGCAGAGAAGGGAGAGAAGGTACCCAAAGGGAAAAAGGGAAAAGCTGATGTCAGCAAGCATGGGAATAATCCTGCAGAAAATATAGGTGCCAAAACAGACCAGGTACAAAAAGCTGAAGGTGCTGGAGATACCAAGTGAAGTGTGCATTTTTGATAACTGTGTACTTCTCGTGACTGTACAGTTTGAAATACTATCTTTTATCAAGTTTTATAAAAACAGAATTTTGTTTTACCTTTTTTTAAGCCATGTTGTTAGCACACAGAACACTTCATTGTTTTTTTGGGGGGTGGGGAGGTCGAGGGAGGAGCATATGTCAGTACTACAAAGTCTCCAAAGCTGGATTGATGTGGGGAAGGCACTTTCCCTGCTGGTTCTGAGAGACTTCCTTTTGGCTCCCAGGGGAAGGGATTCCCTGATGTCGACATGATGTGGCCACTTGACATAAATGCCTTGTAGTACAGGACAGCTCCCAGTCCACTTTATGTCCTCCTTTCCTCTGCCATCAGTATAGGCTTAACTCCGTTAAACCCAGAGACCTAACAGGATGTGCGCAGTGTGTCAGGCAATCTGGACTTGCCAGTAATGTTGAGGTGGTGTCCCACAACAGCAACTCATTTTTTATTTTTTCAGATTGTGGATCTTCAGATTGATAATTCTGCCATTTTCATTTCCTGAAAGTCAGGGTCGGCTTGTGAAAACTTGCTAAACAACACACTAAATGTGAAATGTCAACCCTCACTCAAAACTTTCTGATTTTAGAGACTCAAATGAAAACCATTGGATTTTATAGTGGCTTTCTCATTTTTGGTGGTCCATTCAAGAAGGGAGTTTGAAAGTTGTTGTATACTGCTAAAGACTCTGTGCCCATGTCCTGCCTAAAATACAGTGATTGTTTATGAAAAGTATCTTCAATAAAGCTGGATACAGTTTGACTCGGAAAAAAATAACCTATAAAAGCTTCCTTCTCATGTGTTAAACATCAGTGACTTAACTGGGATTGATGAGTTTTACTAAAAGTTTCAGGACAGATAAAGTAACTGTAGAAGGAATCCATCCAATTCATTAAAAAGGAAAGAAATATTTGGAAGGAATTTCGCTAATATGATAATATTGCCCTACTTTCTCATAAGGGATTGTATGTCCTAGACTTGAAATCAGGTAAAGAAAAAAAAACACTGATAGAGACTTCAGATAACTTCAGGTGGAGAATAAAATATCTAGAATTGTTTCTCTTTCCTCCCTAAGGCAGCATGAGTTGAAAGATTGAACACAAGCAGTTGGAGCATCTCTCATCTCCATAGAAGGAGATTCTTGGACTTCCTATGGCCCGGAGTAGCCTGAGAAAATCAAGGTTGAAACTTTTAGAAGACCTGATGCTATGAAAGTGAGTTTATACAACACAGAGCCCTAGAAAACATAAATAGAAAAGACTACAGACTCCACATCCCTGGTAGAAAATCTAAGAAGACTAGGTGGAACTACCTCTCAGACACCGACCACAATCACCAGGCATGGAAAAAAACCTAATCACTCCTCAAGAGGAAACTGAGAAAGTGAAGTCCATATCAGAATTCTTACCATACTATTCTACCTACACTATATTAATTAATTTAGTATTCTCTCCAGCAAACAGGCTATCTCAAGAGAAAGAGAAATAAGGAAAGCCCCCATGAAAAGGGGAGTAGGAATTATTTTTCTTTTGTTTTGGTGGTGCTGGGGATCAAACTCAGGACTTTGTACTTGCCAGGCAGGCACTTATACCAATGAACTACCTCCCTGGCCAAAGGGGAAGAATCTTAATAAGGAGTTTGAACTTTGAACAGCACAATGACCCCTAAGGTTGGACACAAAGGTTAAGTTATTCCAAAAGGAAGTTTCATTAAACTTGGCTCTAATGGCTACCATGTGAACTGGAATAACATCTAGTTGAGAATGAAAAACCCAAACTTAAATGGAAAGGAGACAACTGGATTGGAGCAAAGATGAGGCACTTAAATAGCTAAGAAAATAAGGAAGGTAAGTATTCTCCATGCTATGGCAAACAGAAGCCCCTATATGACACCAAGGATTTGAAGGTAGATTTATTTTACAACAAGTACCAATTGGTGTCATTCACAAAATATCAGGCCTGATCTCTGGTGGTCTAGAGCCTATACAGATAAGCAAGCAGAAAGTACAGAGGAAGAATGATTTGTCAGTTGGGGATTGGTTCTTACAATGTTATCATAGTAACTGCTATCCCCCACAGTGACTGGCCCTTTGCAAGAATGAAAAGTAACAGGAACTGAAACTGGAACTATTACCCAGACAACTAACAAACTGAAGTATACTGGCTTGGGGTGGGGGGTATCTTTTTCTTCACTCAGAAAATAAAAACTTAATGTGTTCATTTTTTTCTTTATACTGCTCCTAGAGATGATCTAACAATTACAATGAACATTTTAAGAGACCAAGCTCAAATAGCAACACAAAATCCATTTATCATAAAGTGCCAACAGTGCAATTAAATCTGAATACTATAGTTTTAATTTAGAACAAAACAAGACATATTTTACAGCTTACATCTGTTTTCATAAGAGAAAACCAACCATCACATGTGCCATGGGTTCACTCCCAAAAACCTTGTGAGTTTAAAAATAAAAAAATCATTTGGTCTAAACAGTTTTCATTTTATCAGGGAAGGATTTTCACACAATTCTTTGAGAGTTATTTTAAGATAACATTGCTATTGCACAGGACATAGGCATGTGAATTCCATTCCTGAGCTTTCTATATGAAATCAAGAATGATATTCATTATTCAGTATCCCTTATATAAACCAACACATTGAAAATACTTTTCAGAACATAGCACTAAAAGCAAACTTCTTTCATCCTTTAGGAACTGAGCTACTTTTCCCCTTACTTGTTTTAGCTTGCCAGGAAACACAAAGCTAAAAGTCATTGCAAGGGTGAAAGCTTCATGCCTGAGTATTTTTTCTTGACTTCTTACATTTATTAATTCCTTCTCTGTCCATGACTCTGAGTTTCTCATTCCCATTAGTTTACTGATCATGCTTGCTGTGAGCATGTAGAAGTCCACTCGGGACTGTGAGAGGGGACAGGCAAGGAGATAGAAAAATAAATAAAGACAAACTGAAATGACTGCTCCCTGTGGTATCCTTGTGGAGCTCAGTGCTAGGAGCTTACACAGGACCTGTAATATTGCTAATGTCCAATGATTTCCTGTTGCCTGTCACTTCTCATGTTCCTCTTTTGTAACCTCCTCCATCTTTGCCTGAAAGTTACACAATGGACTTCTTCAGAAAAAATATTTGCGGTCCTATTATGAAATCACTTTTTATTATCCCACAGGGCTAACAGTGCTATGAAGAGCAATTTACACCATACTTTCAATAATATCTCTTTCTCAAAAACTTCAGCCTTGGGATTCTGGTCCTGAGCTTCATTATCAATACACATATACCCATATCCTATGCACAACTTCATTTGTACATTTTACAGCTACACTTGAGACCTCTTTTTCCTGCATGTAGCTCTCTTAGCAAGTTGCTCAAGATAGAAACTCAAGCACTTTCCTTGACACCTTTACCACTTCTACTCTTCATATCCACTGACCTATCAAAGATGCTGATTCTACCCATTGTCTCTTCACCTAACAGCTACCACCATCAGGCAAGAATTCAAATGAACCCTCATAAAGACTAGTAGAATAGTCTTTAAATGATCATTTTTGGCCAGCAAGATAGTTCAATGGACCAAGTGCCTGCTTAGGCAAGTGGCAGGGACTGGGGTTTGATCCTGGGAACCACATGCCAAGCCAGCATGCCTGTAACCTCAGTGCTGGGGAGGATCACCATAAGTTCAAGCTGTGTAGTAAGACCCTGCACCAAATACATAAAAATAAAAGTGATCATCTTTAATCACCAGTAGAAAGTGTCTACTTTCCACCAGTGCATTTTCTTTACGGTAGCCATAGCCAGAATAAGTATTTATAAATGCATAATCAGCATGAATTTCTTACACTTGAAGACTTCAAATATGCAGTGAAGCAGCTTACTTTATATATCTAAAGGTCAACTTTGATCTAAAGCCCCTATATGTATGTATGTCTTGGTGGAAAGCTGAACTTGCAAGATGAAAGCATACTACATCATTCTGAGTAACATTCAATTAATTAATTTGAGACTCTGTAGTACTCTCCAAATGATTTTCCACTGAAAGATAACTTATGATCTAGTGATGACTCCAAATTTTCTTTCCTCAGAATGATACAATTTTCATAATTGTCTTTATCCACAGTGAGCCTTGTTCTGATTCTGTTCACCCTGAACAACCTATATCAATAATGTCCTTTGTCCTTCCATAGTTTCTGATAGCATATGTCTTAGTTACCCTTCTCTTGTTACTGGGACAAATTCTAGACACGTAAAATGAAGGAATAAAAGGTTTATTTATCTCACTGTTACTGGAGGTTTTAGTCCACACTCAGCTGGGTCCAAGGCAGAGCAGCACACGGCAGAAAGCAACTTTTCATGGTGGCGGAGGCAGCAGCAGCTCAAGCAGCTCACTTCTCTCCCCTCCTTACACTGAAATGCAAATCACCTGCCCCAGGGCAGCTGCAGCATCCACACCCACAGTAATCAATCACAAACTCCAGAAGCCCCCAAGATTGCATGAGGTTTTCAGGGAACAGCTCTACACAAACCAGAACAGCATAATTTCCTGTTCCCTGTCACTTCTCATGTTCCTTCTCCATCTTTGTCTGACAATACATGAGAAATCCACCTAATCTATCTAATACATGGGAAATCCACCTGGTCAAGCAATGACTATGACTAATTCAGATGGCTGACACTGACAGAGGAACTAAAAAAATTTTATTAATAAAATATGAATATCTGGCCTTTATTCTAAATTGTTATCATGAATGGTTTAATACATAGTTCTTTGTTCTCTCTTCTCAGTATTTTTGAACATCTCTCCACTCCCTTTCAATGAAATCAAGGTCTGTAGCTTTTCCCAGAACATACTTCACCCATCTGCGGAACTCTCCCCACCTGCCCTGAAATCTGTTCAACCCAAGATCTCAATGAGCTGCTGCTTTGTGTCACTCCCATGCCACAAGGTTGATTAGCTTTCTTTAAATCAATAGTAATTTCCCCAGGTGAATACCAGAAAAGCAAAAATCTACTCTCACATTCACTGAACGTAACATTCTTATAATTTCCCCAAACCTATGCCCATCAAAATCTAAAACTTAAAAATGGTGCCCTCTTCTTTCTTAGAAATATACCAATCTATCTATCTATCTATCTATCTATCTATCTATCTATCTATCTATCTATCACTTACACAATTCAGAAGTTCCACTTACCTGCCAACAATATAGTCATCCTACAGAGAATGTGTCCCAGGATCTCACAGTCATACCAAAATTATTAGGTGCTCAGTCCATTATATAAAATATTATAGTACTTACATATAACCTACAGACATCCTTGTTGGAACTTGGCCTCTTGGTATACCCCAGGATGGAATGGCAGCAGAAATGAGGGAAAGATAGGCAAGAGACAAGAGGTGGGTGAGCTGGAGGCTTCTTTACCTGACAGGAAACAGTAGGGGTATTTATTTATACTCTTACAAAGACAGTGATCACACACACAAAGCTGCCAAGCAACTAAGACTGAAATTATCTAGGCAGAATGCTATTCTTTTTTTTTTTTTTTTTTTTTGCCAAACCTGGAATTGAACTCAGGACCTTGCACTTGCTAGGCAAGTGCTCATTCTACTGAGCTATCTCTCCAGCAGCCTCCTAGAATGCTATTCTCAAAACTGAGGTAGTTTGACTGGTTTAGGCACAGTGGCTTGTCCTGCCCTAACATATATGATCAATTTCTAGCTTGAGCTACTGCTTGGTTGCAGTAGGAGAATCTGTGTTTGGAGAACTCCATAGAAGATCTTTTCATTCCTGATGAATTTACTCATTTAGGCTAAAGATTTGCAGTATTTTTGGTATCTGTATGCAACAATTTAACCTTATATGGTACAATAGCCATAAGAGTAATGAGTTACCAGTATAGTTGGCAATTGTCAGAAGTTTTTAGTGATCTGTGTTATCTGAGGAGTCACTTAAGTCTCCTCAGGAATTGTCTTAGAAACAAGTACAGGACCTCTTAGTTTTGCAGTGTCAGCCATCTAGAGTCATGGTTATTGCTTAAGCAGTGAATTTCTGCAAAAACTTGAGAAATGTTTTGTTCTCCTGGTGACTCTCCTTAGGCACCTTATACAGCCTTGAATCACTTTCCTATGTGGTGCCATAATCTCCTGATTAGAAGACCAGGGACTGACCTGAGTTATAGAATGTTGCAGCAGAGCCTCCCTTATATTCTGGGTCCTCACTGACCCTTAGGGACAAACTATTGGCCATCCTCTTAGCCTATCTATTGCTATAAGTTTTGACCTCTAATCCTCAGATGTTAAACATCCAGAAGAGAAAATTAATGACATTATCCTGTGATGGAGGGAGTAAGCTTAGTATTAGTATCTTATCAAATATCAAATATCTTAGACATAAAATGGAACTGTTACTTTCTAACAACCATTAATATTCTAATATTTAAATTCCTATAGAAAACAGTTACATATTTTTACACAGAAAATTAGAAACTAAAACCATACATAACTTGGTAGCATGACAACCATGATGACATTTTGACATATTTAAATTTTCATTTTGACATAACATAACCCTTTTAACCAATCATCTCTATCTAATACATGAGAAGTTTTTAGCCAATTAGTTGTCCTTTAATGATATGTATATCACACATATTTTGTTAGAGACAAAGTTCTGAATCTGGAAGAAAAATCTTATCACAATAAGCAAACTTTGTTTTACATTATGGAAGACCTATACATGAATATATTTAATACACCATGAATTGTAATGCACATGTGAAATCTTTGTTTCTTAATTTAATTTTATATCAAGAGCATCTTTTGGGAGAAAGCTTTATCGTAATTTTTCTGAAAAAAAAAAATTATCTTTTCCAATGACCAATTCATAGGTAGTTTCTCCCAAGAGACTATGGAGATTATTGTGGGCTTCTTATTAATAAACAAAGGCTGGCCACTCATCTGTTCACCAATTGGAGTCTTGTCCAATAATCTCACCCTATCCTAAGGAATTTTTGTTAATTACCTTAAATTTTTTGACAACTTGTGAGGAAACAAATTTTGCTATCAGTTCAACAAGCTAGTAACTCAATGGAAAGCATGTTATAATCCAAACTGTATTATGAACAAATGATAAACAAGAAAAATTGTTGAACTAACACAAAGAGGAGCAGCTATTCCCAGAATGGTTACAGATAGAAAAATAATTGGTAGATAGAACAAACAAACAAACATCTTTACAAAATCAGAATACATTCAAACATACTTTTGACCAAATTGAATTACAGTAACTCTATTCCAATTTTGGAAACTAATAATCATAAGTAGACTAATCAGAATTTGTTCATCAATTAGCAGAAATTTCTTATTAGAAAAAATTTGGAAGGAATAGAATATTTTATCTATAATGAATATGCATATTTTGTATTTTATCCTGTCTTAATAACATTGGTTACTTGTAGTTCAGTTATCCCTACCCTATCACTTATTTACACCTTTGATTTTCATTTTTTCAGTTTCTTCAATAGGCCCAAGGCCGAGTCTACCCTCATCATTGTCCACTTCTCCAGATCTGACTTCATGCTACAGCTTTACTCTGGTAAAACACAAACATATCCTTGACCCCCAAATCCACTATTTTATTTATTTTTCTTTTTTCTTTTTTGGCTTTACCTGACTGAATTATCTTTCTGTTGCTAGCGCAGTGAGAGGGATTGATTCTCCCTTTTGTTTTTGTAATTGAATTTTGATTGTACAATGAGAAACCTGTATCCTACATTTTGGAAGAGGAAGAAATCATATAGCCCCTTTAACCTAATATGACCTATCTATGAAAACAGGAGTGAATTGACTTAACTTGATGGAAGGATAATGACATAACATAAGAGAAATGAGCCCAAAATCTGGATGGGCTAATCCAATTAATTTATGGACTCTGACAGGACTAAACCAAAAAAGTGAATACAAAAGAAGGACCATTTTGTATTTGTATATACAGAATAGTTAGGATAGATATATAGCTACTTTCGCTTAATTCAATGAGAAGAAAGATTTGCACTAATACTGTTTGGAAAGGATATCCTGTCTACTTCTTGTGCTATGGATAAGCACTATGAAGATAATAATGTACAATGTATTAATTATTGAAGCTATCCTATTAATCAGTGTTGAAACTGTCTCATTGCTATTTGTTTCTCAATAAAATAAAATTTTAAAAAAATCATTTAGGATTGATCTAAACAATTTGGGGTAATTTGTCTTTGTTGGATAAGTTGACCCAAATATGAAGAAATTATCATATTTCTTCTTCACCCTTTGGAGGTCTCTACCAGGCCTGCCATTATTTCAATGAATGTTGGGCCAACTAGATAGCTCAGTGGACTAGCCTGCTTAGGCAGACTCAGAGGCCAAAGTTTGATCCCCAGAATGCGATGCTAGCCCTACTCCCAGGTCACACTGAGACTGTGATTAAGACTGGGTGTGGTGGCACGCACTGATAATCCCAACACTTGGGAGGCTGAAAACAGGAGGATCACTATGAGTCTGATCTATGCAGTGAGACCCTGTAGACTCTGTACTAAATACATTAAAATAAATACATAAAATGTCAAAATCAAGTGACTGTTTAAACCACACCACCTTTAGATTGCACTTCAAACCCTTTTATCTGTTTGTAAAATATCTAAGCCTTTCTATACTAAATAAATTTAGGACTAAAAATAAGCAATCAACCTCACTAGAAATTGTAAGAACTTTAAAGTAACCTTTTAAAAATAGCACCACTATTGTAAATCTTAGGAAATATGAGTTTTTGATCTTTTAATTATTTATTTATTTGGCACAGGGTCTCACTACACAGCTCAGATTTAGTGACCCTCCTGCCTCAGCCTCCCTAGTGCTGAGATTACAGGCATGCACCACCATGACCGGTTTTGATGGCCAGGACAGCACATCTGGGGTTCCACGGCTGGCACAGCATGAAATACTGGGTTCAAACCCTTGTCCTTTCACTTGCCAGCCAGGTGCTTAGGCAGCTGAGCAATCTCACCAGACAAAAATATTTTTTTAACTAAAGACAAACTGTTGTTTGTCTTTGTGACAGAAGTAGCCTTTTTAATTAATCACCTTAAGGGGAAACTATAAAAGCTTCTCTTTTAATGTCAACTATATTGGAGTGAAAGAGAAAACAATACTCTATTACCTATGAGGCTTTATCCCCTCATAAAATGGCCCTTTATAACCCTCCAGGTCAGTAATCTAGCACTTTTTTAATGCCATCCCCAGAGGCCATCCAGACTTGTGTCTAAAAGCACTATAAAATGTTTTTCTATAAGCAATTAATTGCTATTTTTGAACCAAATATAGCACTCTTTTTGAATTATAATTTTTAAAATTTTTTCAAAGAATAACCAATTGAGTGATATTAGAGTCTGGAGTGACTTGAACAATGTTTTAAGTAATTGATTTTTCCAATACAGTCCCAATCGTTGACACCAGGCAAAACCTGGAGACCTTTTTGTATTGGGGCTCTGACTCTAGTTGCTACTTTTACTCTGTCACCTTGGGACTGAGTGAACTACTAGCAGTGGCTCCTGTCTTAATACTAGGAATGGATTCCCTCACTACATCCACCAAGAAACATAGGATTATCATCTCTGTAGCCACAGCCTCTGTGTGCGACCACTGAATATGACTGCTGTCACTTTTGCTCTGACTGCTGGATATTTGCCCTAATTTCAAACTGAGTGAATTTTTCAATGCCAGCAAGGTGCATAGAAAACACCATAGCAAGAGCTCCATGATCCACAGTTCTGACCCTCCTATTTAGCCCCACATGTGTAGAGCTGCCTTTGATGGTACATGCCAACCACTGTGGCTAGACTGGGTGCAGGGATGCTCAGGCAGCTGAGAAATCTCAGCTGGACCTGCCTAGGACTGGAGCAGAGGGACTTTCTTGAGCCTGATTTGTGTCTTCCCCTAGTGGCACCAATGTACCACTTGGAACTAAATGCATACGATTTTTATTTTTTTTCCTCCTTTTTCATACAATTGAGCAAAGCTAGAAGGTTCAGGCTCTCTCTGAGGTCTCACTCTCATTTTTCCACCAGGAAATTAATACAACTTATTTTAAAGTAGTATCCTATTCTAAGTCATTTCTGGTGGTATTAAAAAATAAGGTAAATATGGGAACAAAGGAATAACAAACATTTTTATATGTCTGTATAGACATAAAATTTGCAGTTCTTGAGACTCTGTTTATTACATTATTGATTACTAGTAATTCTATAAAACTTTCTCCTTTATGGTTTCTCTAAATTTACTTCTCTCTTTAGCCTCATCTGTCTCTCTGGCCCTAGTGAACCCATTTATGGCCCTAATGAGCCTCCAGCCTCACACTTTACACCTGATGTACCAATATCACCTACAAACCTGTGCTGAATACTGTCTCTCCGCAATTTGCTTCTCCACCCTGCTGCATGCATTTGAGGGCTGTTTCTGCTGCCCAGAAGGCCTCTGTTGTGGGTACCAAATGTTGGGAATCACTGGTCTTTCAGTTTACCCTGGGGAGGAACGGTGACAGAAATAAGGAAAAGATACAGAACAGATAAGAACTGGGTCAGGTGAAGGCCTCTTCATCTGATGGGAAAAGGACCTGAGCAACAAGCGTAGGGACATTTATTTATACTCTTGTAAGTATAAGGAGACACAGGTGGCCTAGTGACTAATGACTAAAATTGTCCGGGCAGAATGCTTTTCTCAAGACTGAGGAATCTTGACTTTAGGCTCTATGGCCTCGTGCTGCCCTCACACATATGACCAATTTCCAATTTCAGCTGCTCCCAACACATCTTATGTGTACTTTAAATTATCTTTACTTTACAGTCCATACCTAGTATAAAGCAATACCTAATATAATGTAACTATTATATTGTTTAGGGATTGATGACAAGAAAAAAATCTGTACATACTCTGTGTAGACGCAATTTTTTTTCCATTTATTTTTATTTTATTAAAATACAAATGTCAATCAGACAGTTTCAAGACACCTTAACCATACAGATTCGATGAATTAATACATTGCAAACTGTTTTCATAACGTTTTGGTATTGTACATGGTGCATACATGATATTATATTTACAGATATTATTTTAGCAGATATCTCTTATCAGTGAATTAAGAGTGTAGTTGCTTACTTATCTTATTTTTTTATACCTGAATTATATCAAAAATTCAATAATTATTTACCG
>PVKA01049086.1:0-13443 GCA_004027165.1 Ctenomys sociabilis
AGAACCAGGGATTTGAACTCAGGCCCTTGCACTTGCCAAGAAAGCGCTTATTCCACTGAGCCATCTCCTCAGCTCCCAGGGCCTTTTCAACCTCAGAGTACACGAAGGAGCAAGAAAATATGTCGCCTTGTTGCAGTACCAGAACTTGAAGTTTACTTTTACTTTTTCAGTTCACAAGACTTTGCATTCTGATTCAGGTTTGTTTTGATATAAACTGTTCTTCTCCAGATCAGCTATTAAATTGTGGTCATCTTCTTGGACAACTGGTGTGAATTTTGAGCACTCTGTATGCAGCTTGAGATGATTTAGAGAATACAATTCAAATTATACCTTCTTTGAAATATACTTTTATTTTTTTTGAAATATAAAATTACTTTTAATTGAAAAGTAATATAACCAAATGACAGATAATTTGGAAAATGTGGAAAAGAAAATTTTCATAATTTTAACCCACAACAGAACAATTTTGTAATTTTAGTTTAATTCTTAAGAGCTTTTTTTCAAGTAAAATTTTAAAACTGAAGGGGATAGAGAAGTGGAGAGAGGATACTCAATTGATACAGGGTACAATTGCACAAGAGGAATAATGTCTAATGTTCAACAGCACAGAAGGATATCTGTGGTTGACAATTATTGAGCATACATTTCAAAATAGTGAACAGAGAGGACTTTTTAAAATATATTTAGTGGGGCGGGGGAGATGGCTCAGTGAAATAAGCACTTCCCTGGTAAGCGCAAGGGCCTGAGTTCAATCCCTGGTTCTGCAAAATAAATAAATAAATAAATAAAATATATATATATAGAGAGAGAGAGAGTACAGGGTCTCACTACACAGATCAGACTTGTAGCGATCCTCCTGTTTTCAGCCTCCCAAGCGCTGGGATTACAGGCACTTGCCACTATGCCCAGACTTAGTCACTGTCTCAGTGTGCCCTGGGGGTGAGGCCAGTATGGCATGCTGGAGATCATACCCAGCCCCTGTGTCTGCCTAAGCAGATGTTTTAGTCTGCTGAGCTATCTAACTAGCCCCAGAGAGGATTTTGAATTTTCTCAGAACTGAAATGATAAATGTTTGAGGTGATACACATGCCAATTACCCTGATCTGATCACTACACATTGTAACATATTAAGATGTCACACTGTATCCATTAAATATGTATAACACTGGGCCAGACAAATAGTTCAGCAGAGCGCCGGGCATGGTGGCACATGCCTATAATCCCAGCACTCGGGAGGCTGAGGCAGGAGGATTGTTGAAAGTTCGAGACCAGCCTGAGCTACAAAGTGAGCTTAAGGCCAGCCTGAACTGCATAGTGAGACCCTGTTTCAAAAAGACAAAAAAAAAAAAAAAAGTTCAGTAGATTAAAGCACCTGCAAGCAGGCACAGGGGCTGGGGGTTCGATCCCCAGGCCAGCACTGTGCTGAGATGGCAATTGAGACTGGGCGTGGTGGTGCATGCCTGTAATCCTAGCTTTTTGGAGGCAGTAAACAGACAGATCACTATGAATCGATCTAGTAGTGAGACCCTGAACGTCGTGTAGACCCTTCCCTAAAATACAAAATGAATAAATAAATAAATAAATAAATAAAAATATGTGTAATACTATGCATGGATTTAATTTTTTCTAATTTTTTGCTGTGGGAATTAAACCCAGGGTCTCATACATGCTAAGCATATATGGTGCTACTGAGTTACAACTCTGGCTTTTAAATTGTTATGAAACAGTAGCTATATACTGCATATGGTCTAGATCTTTTTAAAACAGTATCTATATAGTGTGCTTAGTCTAGTAATCTGTTCTTAATCCTTCATATTTTTTCAAGGTTTTTGTCTCTGTCTTGAACAGCTCAAACCAGAATTTTTTTTTTTTTTTTTGAGGTAGCATTTTATTAAACTGCCCAGACTGGCTTTGCACTCAAAATCTTCCTTCCTCAGCCTCCACGTGGTTGAAATTACTGGCTTGTATCACTGTACTCAACTTCAAGCCAGAATTTCTAAGGGAGGCCAAATGAGAGAGGGAGCTGCAATGACCCAAGGTGGAGTTTGCAATCTGACAGGGGGAAGGGGACCCATGTCCCTGAGAAGAGCTCAGTGCAAGGAGGCTGTGTCCCTGTCCTTGTCAGAGGCTGAGCAGCTGCGGGAGGTGCTTGAGTACTTACAGGGAGGGTAGCACATTTGGAGGACATGGGAGCCATGTTTCTTGGTGTTGGAAAAAAAAAAAAAAAGAAGAAAAAGAAAAAGGGCCGGGGAGATGGCTCAGTAGAATAAGTGCTTCCCTGGCAAGCACAAGGGCCTGAGTTCAATCCCCGGTTCCGCCAAAAAAAAAAAAAAAATCAAGATCCTTGCTCTCCTGGTTGGGAGTTTATTGCCACAAACAAGAAGAAAAGGAAAGAACACTAGACTGAGACACAGGTGTTAGGTTAGAGCTGTAAGCATTGGCAGCCAGGTGTACTGGCACACACCTGGAATCCCAGATCTGTGGAAGGCTAAGGAGACAGGACAGCACGTTCAAGCCCAGCCTGGCCACTTAGCAAGAACATGGACTCAAAATTTAACAGCTAAACTGGAATGTAGCTCCGTGTGATGGCCTTGGGTTCAATCCCCAGAAACCCCTAAAATATGTAATAAAAATTAGACTTAGAAGTGTTGGTGAAGCCGGGCGTGGTGGCGCATGCCTGTAATCCCAGCACTTGGGGGGGCTGAGGCAGGAGGATTGTTGTGAGTTCGAGACCAGCCTGAGCTACAAAGTGAGCTTAAGGCCATCCTGAACTGCATAGTGAGACCCTGTCTCAAAAAGACAAAAAAAAAAAAAAAAAAAGAAGTGTTGGTGAGAACTCATGATTTGCTTTAAGCACAGAAGTGTAGACATAAGCAAGAGACCATGAGTATACGTGTGTGTACATGCATGCTTATACTCCCTTTTATTTTCCATGAAGAAATCTGGAAGACCTGACACCCCAAGGGCAATGAGCCCCATCTCTTGGCTGTTTTCCAGCACAAGGAACCTGAGGTGCTTCAGGAAGGCTGACTCTGAGGCTGAATCAGAGCAAATGCAAAAGCAGACTGGAATAGCTTGTGCCAGGAAGTGAGGAGATACTCAAGAAAGACAGGGGCTTGCTGAGAAAATAGGAAAGGCAGCCAGTAAGGGGCTGCTGCTGGCCAAATCTGGGCAACTAAAGCATAATAAATAATAAACAGGGTCAGGGAGATAGCTCAGTAGAATAAGTGCTTGCCTGGCAAGCCCAAAGGCCTGAGTTCAATCCCCAATTCCACCAATAATAATAATAATAATAATAATAATAATAATAATAATAATAATAATAATAATCACAGATTATGACCTAATGCAAAGAATAGAAATCAGCCAGGTGTGATGGTGCACACCTGTAATAATCCTAGCCCTCTGGAGTCTGAGGCAGGAGGATTGCTGCAAATTTGGGGCCAGCTGGGGCTACATAATGAGTTCAAGGCCAGCCTGAATTGCATAGTGAGACCCTGTCTCAAAAAACATAAGAAAAGGGCTGGGGAGATAGCTCAGTTGAATAAGTAAGTGCTTCCATGGCAAGTGCAAGGGCCTGAGTTCAATTCCCGGCTCTGCAAAAAACAAAAACATAAGCAAAAAAGGAAGGAAGAAAGGGAGAGAAGGAAGGGAAGAGGGAGGGAGAGAGGAAGGGAGAGAGGGAGGGAGGGAAGAAGGAAAGAAAAAAGAGAGAGAGAAAGAAAGGAAGGAATAGAAATCTATGAATAGATATTCACTGATGTTAACTGACAAATAGGAAAAAATTTGCTGTACTGAAGATTAAATCCAGAGCCTTTGTACTGACCTACGACCCTAGCCTCATTCATTTATTCATTCATTCAGAGACAAGGTCTTACTAAATCACCAGGTTGTCCAGACTAGGCTTGAACTTGAAATCTTCCTTCCTCAGCCTTCCAGGGTTCTGGGATTACAGGTGTGTGTGTGTGCAGGCGCATGCATGAGCATGTGCGCTATCATGCCTGGATTAGATGGACAATTTAATGAGGAACCAGCTATTACATCACTTCAGAGTAACTACCCATAAAATATTTAATAATTACAAAGATGGCAGGAGTAACTTGATGGAGAAGAAGCCTTGAAGCCGGCACCTTCATCTCGAACCGAAATGGACTATCAGTGCATGTCAGCATTTCACCACTACAGCGGAGTACCTGACATAGGCGCCCTGCTTTCAGCCCACAGTTTTGGAGGCTGGAATCCTCAATGGCTTCATGCCACGGATGGCAACGGTTGGAGCGCAGGTGGGAGCGACTGATGACATTGTGAGCCGGGAGCATGAGACCGGATGCGGTTGCGCTCACTTCTTTCACAACAGCCCTGTCACATGATGTGAGAACTCAAGCGTCCCGTGAGCGCCACCCTGGGCAGGCCCCCAAACCAAGACCTCTCATTGCCTCCTCAACACTGAGTCCTGGAGAACACAGGAACCTTTGCGGGCACACAGTTAGGCCATGGCCAAGCCACGGCAGCCAGTGTCACCGGACAGCGGCTGCAGGAAAGCAGACATATTATTCCAAGATATTCCAGCCCAAGATGTGTCACTCAAGTCTATTTATTTATTTATTTATTGTATTTTAGGGAAGGGTGTACAGGATATTCAGGGTCTCACTACTAGATCGGACTTGTAGTGATCCGCCTGTTTATAGCTTCCCAAGAGCTGGGATTACAGGTACTCGACACCGCGCCCAGTCTCACCATGCCCAGTCTCAATTGCTGTCTCAGCATGCCCTGGGGCCGGGGCAGGCACAGCAGGCCTAAGGCTCGAACCCCTAATATCCGGTGAGCTATTTGGCTGGCCCTTTGATTCTTTTTTCAACTTCTTTTTTTTTTTTTTCTTTTTTCTGGCGGAAGCAGGTATTGAACTCAAATCCTTGCGTTTACCAGGGAAGTGCTTATTCCACTGAGCCATCTCCCTGTCCTCTCCTTTCTTAAGAAAAACAAAGGTGATATTAGAGAATATAAATGAAACCACTTTAAACCACACAATTCAGGAGCATGTCATACTTTCAGGATGCTGTACAACTACCACTTGTATCTAGACTGAAAACATTTGCACTAGCTCCAAATAAAACCCTGTAGTCCGGCTCAGAGGATTAAAGCGCCTGCAAGCAGGCACAAGGGCCTATTGTTCAATCCCCAGGCCTGCGGTGCCAGTCCCCCCTTCCAGGGCTCCCTGAGATGGCAGTTGAAACTGGATGTGGTGGTACGGACCTGTAATCCCAGCTCTTGGTAGGCTGTAACAGGTGAATCACTACGAGTCCAATCTAGCAGAGGGACCCTGAAATACTCCATAGACCCTTCCCTAAAATTAAAAAAAAAAAAAAATGACCTGTAGTCATTAGCATTTATTCTCCATTTTCCCTCCTCTTTGCCTCAGTCTTTCATGCATCCCTATGGATTTGCACGTTTTGAGTATTTCATACAAACTGGATCATATCATGTGTGACCTATGCATCTGATTTTAAAAAATCCTTCTCTAATATTTTCAAAGTCCATCCATGTTATAGCATGCACCAGCACCTCATTCCTTTTTTTCTGGATCAATAATGTTTCTCTGTGTGGATACACAGTACTGTGTTTGTGCTGTGCACCCATCCACTCATGGGCACTTGGGCTGTTTCCACCTTTTGGCTGTGATGATTAAGTGTGGTGTAAACATTCACATATAAGTATTTGGGCACCTGTTTTCAGTTCTTTTGGAGAAAATAAATAAATAGATCGATAGATACGTGTTGCTCATCACATGACCTGATCTTTCATGAGAAAATCTCAGACAAGTCCAAATCAAAGCACATATTCTACAAGTGACTGGTTTGCAGGCACCCTAAGGACGGAGTCGTCGCAGACTGAAATGTGTGCATTTGGTCATGACAGCTCAGTGCATGCATGAACCTGGACAGTTGCTTTGCTCCCAAGAACATTACCAGCACTGGAAAGACGCAGCTAGGCCAGGAGATCAGATGTTACTCTTACGTCTGTGAGATTTTCTGAGATGGATGACTGCAGGCTGCGTACATGGCAGAATGGCCTTGTTTGTGGAAAACACTATCTGGGGATGATAGAGTGTTAGGTTGACAAATACTATGCAAAGCTTCATCAGAAAAGTTTGGAACAAGGGCTGGAGGTATGGCTCAGTGGAATAAGTGCTTCCCTGGCAAGCATAAGGGCCTGAGTTCAATCCCCATTTCCACCAAAAAAAAAAAAGTTTGGACCAGATTTTCAGCGCTTCTCTCCACTTGAGGTTGCTTCAAGAGTTTTAGAAAATTAATTAGAAAAGAAAAAAAAGAAAATGAAACCTTCTCATTTGTGACAGTGTGGATGGAACCGGGGAAAATAATGTTAAAAGTAGAGTAAGCCAGGCCCAGAAAGACAAGTTCTGAGTGAGCTGACTCATGTGGGGAACCTAAAACTTTGATCTCATAGAGTTGAGAGTAGAATGGCGATTACCAGAGGCTGGGGAGCCGGAGAGGAGGTGGGGAAAGGTGGATCAATGTGTCGTAGGTTGTAGTGGTTGGGAGAGAGAAGTTCAGTCATTGTGCAATGCAGTGACTATAAATAACAACACACACTGAGCATTTCAAAACATGTGAAGAAAGGATTTTGAAAGTTTCCACTAAAAATAAGTGACAAATGTTTGAGTGGATAGATAGGTTTACCTTGATTTAAACAATATACAACATATATAAGTATCTAAGCATCAAGTGTTACCCCATTAATATACACAATTTTATGTTTTCATATTCCAGTTAAAATAAATTCAGATAGAAAACATTAATTGCAATATTTCATCAGATATGCTTTTCTCTCAAGACAGGTCCTAATCAGATGTGTCCCCTCAACATCTGTTCCCATGAGCCGGGGAGATGACTCAGTGGAATAAGCACTTCTCTGGCAAGTGCCAAGGCCTGAGTTCAATCCCTGGTTCCACCAAAAAAAAAAAAAAAAAAAAAAAAAAATCTGTTCCCAGTCCTCTCCTGTCTCCCTCTTCTCCTGGGCTTCTTCCCACCTCACTGGCTGGCTGTCCCTTCTAGAGCTTCTTTTAATCTCTGTTGGCTTCAAATGTTGAGGGCCAGGCAATCTACTGACAACACTCAGAGTTCTTCTCGTAGCTTGGGCTCCTTTCTGACCCCTACTACCCTAACAATTGGTTAGCTCAGCTTTTTCATCTCCGTGTCTAACAGATAGCTCAGCAGCACAAGCACCTGCCTGGCAAGTGCAAAGTCCTGAGTTCAATCCCTGGTACCACCAATAGATAAATAAATAAATAAATAAGAAATCTCCATATCCTCCAAACTAGCTCTTTGTCTTCATCTTGCTCCACCCTCACCCCCCACCCTGGGCTACTATACATCTAGAGCCGAAGGCTTGAATAGTGTTCTCCCTGGAGCAGCCTGCTGCATGGGCTGAGGCTTTGGGAGGAGGGATGAGAGGTGCTGCCTCTCTTATGTTCTGTTTTCTTGCCTCTTGAAGATGCTTCCATCGGCCACACCCAAAGCAGTCCAAGGGGGAAGGGAGTCAGTTGTGATGTTCTAAGTGTTGGCCTCCAGGACCATGATGTGTAGGAGTGGTACAGGCAGAAAGTCCCACCTCTTCATATATGATAGTTTTGGAGGACAGTCCAAAATACCAATGTACACATACTCTTGGGTTTTTTGAGGAGGTAGCAGGGGTCGAACCTAGGTCCTTGTCAGGCAGGCACTTATGCTGCCAAGCTATCTCCCCAGCCAAAATGCACACTCTTACTTTTCTTCCCCACTTTATTTTTCTCCTTAGCACTTCCACCTCAGCTATGGCATCTTTCATTGTTTTCTTTTACCTATCTTCCATCTCCCTCCACAAGGAATAAACTACAAGGGCAGTTCTTCATTCACCTCTGTATGTCCAGCAGCACCTACACTAATGCCTAGAGCATAACACGCTTTCTTTCTTTTTTTTTTTCCTGCATTTTAGGGAAAGGTCTTCAGGGTGTTCAGGCTCTTACTAATAGATCAGACTTGTAGCGATCTGCCTGTTTATAGCCTCCCAAGAGCTGGGATTATAGGCATGCACCACCACGCCCGGTCTCAACTGCTGTCTCAGTGTACCCCAGGGTTGGGGCCAGCATGGCAGGCCAGGGGATCAAACTACCCCCTTCCCCTGCACCTGCTTGCAGGTGCTTTAATCTGCTAAGCTATTTGGCTAGCCCACATGCTTTCAATTAAGTGTTTTGTTTTGCTTTTTGAGATAGGATTTTGCTGTGTCTCTTTGGCTGGCCTCTAATATATATATATATATATATATATATAAGAGTAATATTATATATATATATATATATATATATATATATATATATATATATATAGTAGAAGAGCCACTGTCTTGCTGTGATAGGCAGAATAATACTTCTAAGTACATCTGCAAAGCCTGAGGATCTATGAATGTTAGGTATGTGGGACAGGAAAATTAAGGATGCAAATAAAATTAAGGTGAATCACATGACCTTAAAACAGGGAGATTATCCTGGATTATCCTAGTGGGCCCAATGAGCCTGAAAAAGACAGAGGATTATGGCTTGTATCTAGATGTCTCACCCCAAAGGCTCATGTGATCACAGGCGGGAAGTTTCGAAGGTGGCTGAATTACAGCGTGTGAGTATGGATTAAGAATTAAAAGTATAGATAATGGAAACTCCATCCTAGGTGTGAGTGTCATCAATCAATAGTTGTACAGTTTAGATGAAATATACAGGAAGAGAGGGAAAGTAGGCTGGCTGTTGCCACTTCTGCTTGCTGCCTGCTGCCTGCCCTGCCACACTATGGCCTGCTTCTCCTCTTCCATGTTGCCCTTGGGGCCTTGGAGCTATCCAACTATAGACTGAGACCTCTATAAACTGTGAGCTGAAATAAACCTTACCTCCTTTAACTTTGGGCATTTGGTATTTTATCATCACAATGAGAAAAGTAATTAAGACACAGTACCAGAGAGACTTAAACCTAGTATATTGCTGCTTTGAGGATGGAAGGGGTGGAGCCACAAACCAAGGAAGGTAAGCAGCCCCTGGAAGCTGCAAATGCATGAAAACAGATTTTCCTTGTCTTCATTACTTTCTTTCTTTCTTTTTTTTCATTACTTTCTTGACACTGAGACCCAATACCTGACACCTGCAACTTGTTTTTTTTTGAGACAGAGCCTTGCTATGTACTTCCGGCTGGCCTTGAGCTTGTGGTAATCCTCCTGCCTCGGACTCCTGAGCACTGCGTTGCAGGCATGCACCACCATGCTTGGCTTGATGCTTTGCAGCTTAAAGGAAGAGAGATATATTTATAGTTTCAGTGGGTTCAGTCCATGCTTGGCTGGTTCCAAAGCAGAAACAGCATGTGGAAGGGCACGGAGGAGGACAGCTGCTCAGAACACGGTGATCCGGAAGCAGGGAGAGGGGAGGAGACAAAGAGGAAGACGCTGCCTATAATCCCAGCACTCGGGAGGCTGGGGCAGGAGGATTGTTGAGAGTTCAAGACCAGCCTGAGCTACAGAGTGAGTTTAAGGCCAGCCTGCACTGCATAGTGAGACCCCGTCTCAAAAAGACAAAAAAAAAAAAAAAAAAAAAGAGGGAGACGTGCCCTTCCAGATCACGTGCCAGTGACGCGCTTCTATCCAGCACCCACCTCCTAACAGCACACATAACTGCTAAATTCATTAGTGGGTGGCTCCACTGGTGAGCATACACCCCCATAATTCAATCACCTTCTAAAGTCCACACCTCTGAATGTATGATAGTTAGGGGGGATATTCTAGATCTAAGCCATAGCTTTTGATCCTGGGCCCCTAAAATACTCATGTATACCTCTAGGCAAAATAAATTTAGTTCATTTCTAAGAGTATCCTATATTTTAACAGTTTCAGTATTCCTGCAATGGCCAAATCCAGCCTCCTGTGGGACTCAGGCCCAACTCTTAGTTTGAGCCTCTATAAAAATGAAAAAAAAAAAAAAAAAAAGTGGGGGGGGGTGGCCAAATAGCTCAGCTTATTGAAGTGCCTGCTTAGGCAGGTCACCTGTCACACAGGGGCTGGGAGTTCCATCCCCAGGCCGGTCATGCTGGCCCCACCACCCCAGGGCAAGCTGAGACAGCAATTGAGACTGGGCATGGTGACTAAAACTTGTAATCCCAGCACTTGGGAGGCTGTAAACAGAAGAATCACTATGCTTCTGATCTATGCAGTGATCAGAGATCCTCCTGCCTGTCCTAAAATACAAATAAATAAAAAAGGAAGTTAAACACTTCTGATATGCAGTGGTACAGGGTAAACATTCTCATTCCAAAAGGGAGAAATGGGGGTGGGGGTAGAAAAGAAAGAGACCAAAGTAAAGTCAAAACCCAGCAGGGCAAACATTCAATCCTGTAGCTCCAGTCTAGCACCTGGGGTGGTAAGACATGAACTCCAGAAGGCTTGGGCAGTCCCTCCCCTGTGGTGTTACTGGTTGCCACCATCATGGCAGCCCTTCCCCCGTGGCCTTTCTCTGGGGTCAGCTTTTCTCACTGCCTGCGGCTTTCCCCAGATGTTCCACATTCTTGGAATCTCTCACTTCCTGGGGTCTCCACTGTACTTTTGGCTTCATTGTCACAGATTCACACACTGCCTTCTCAGGGGCACACTGCCTGACTTTCCGAGTGGAAGAAATCCGAGTGGAAGACCTCCTGACTTCACAATTTTCTTGTTTCCTCATGCCCATAAGCCCAGCCCCATGCGGATGGTACCAAGGTCTCCCACCAGCTGGAGAAGTAGTTTCCTAAGACCTTGACTGCAGAGGCCTGAGTACCTGGTTCACTGAGCTCTGGGAAACTTTCTCCTAGGGAGCCTTGAATGAGCAAGGGTCCCTGGGGTCTCTTCTCAAAGCAGTCTTTCCTTTACGTACCCTTGAACCTGCAAAAAGGCTATTTATACAATGGTAAATACTTTTCATCAAATGAAGCTCCATAGCAGATCTATTGTTTTGTTTAGAAAATCATTTATTTGGTACAGGGTCTTGCTGTGCAGTTCGGACTTACAGTGATCCTCCTGTTTCTGTCTTCCCAGCACTGGGATAGCAAGTATGCCTGGCTTCAGGAGCCAATATGGCGCACCTGGGGTCCTGGGGCCAGCTCAGCATGTAGTACTGGGCTTGTAACCCGTGTCCTTGCACTTGTCAGGCAGGCTCTTAGGCCTGCTAAGCTATCTCCCATCCCTATTTTCTGCACACCCCTCCACATAATTCAATCACCTTCAAAAATTCACACTTTTGAATGTATGATAGTTGGGGGGTAGACATTCTAAATCTAAGCCATAACATTCTACCCTGGGCTCCTAAAGTACTCATGTACCTCTCCAGGCTAAACAAATTTAATCCAGAATTTTCTAAGAGTATCCTAGATTTTAACAGTTTCAGTATTGTTGAAAAGGCCAAGTCCAAAGTCTCTTTTTAAAAAGTTTGTGTTTAGAAGACTCCCCTTCCTTGAGTATTATTTATTTATTTCTGGTGTTACTGGATATTAAACTGAAAACTTTCACATTGAGCTATATCTTCAACCTTTTATTTTATTATTTTGAGACAGGGTTTCGTTAAATCACTAAATTGTCCAAGCTACTCTCAGACTTTCAATCCTCCTGCCTCAGCTTTGCAGAGTGCTGGGATTATAGGCATATAGTGCTGCTAATGGCTTTCTGACTGTGCAAATAAAGTCTGATAATCTCTTTGGGCATACTGATTTTTTAAAAATTATTATTAGTATTCTACTGTTTCAAAATAAGAGCCTAGTGTGCAGCACGGCCGCTGCTCACACACATACAGGATGGGCTGTTGACCGCTGCTCTCAGTGCAGGCTGCTCAGGCCAGTGGCCCCTGGATGCTGCCTCTTAGTGAGGTTCCCGGGTGACAGCTAGGTGGGGCTGGAAAGGGGAGTAAAGAGGAGGCAAAGGAGAGGCTGTGTCTGGAGGTGGCTTGATGAATTCCCTTCTAGGGCTGGGCCTGCACGGGGTTCTTCCACCAGGGCATGGGAACCAGAGTAGGCCTAGGGGAGGCAAAGCCAGGAGTGTGAGTAGTGGTGCTGGAAATTCTCCCTGATGCAAGATCGGCATGGAGGCTAGTTCAACAACTCCTGGTGGTGCCTGCCAGGATGAGCGACTCCAAACCTCCCTCCCTCCTGGTGCAGGTCCAGGAGCTGCTCTCCAGGCCCGAGAGGCTGCACACCCACAACCTAGCCTGGGAGGCAGGGCTTCTCCAGACATCTGGGGAGGTGGGAGAGCCAGAGCCCAAGTTGGCAGAGGACAGAGGAAGCAAGAAAGCCAGCGCCAGCCTTCTGCAGTGCGACCACTCTGGAGGTGGCTTGCATTGCCCACCTCTGTGCTGCTTCCAGTCTTTGCCCTTAAAACGAGCACGACCTGGGTTTGCAGGGAAGAGGAGGGAGGCGGCTGGGAAGTGAAGCCAGCCTGAGAACAAAGAAGGCTTTGCGGAGAGGGAGGCACCTTCTACTAAGGCCTCAGGGCCTGGGGAAGTGACTCACTGCGCCCCCGGGAAAGACCCACCCATTGGGGCTCCTTGGGGCAGAGAATGCAGCTCAGCTGCCCGAGCCTCCCAGGGTGGGGTAGGGGTAAGGCTCAGGCATTAGGGAGTGGGACTTAGGGGGAGGGGCTTTCCCTAGCTTCGCTCCCCCTGGGGACCTGGTGTGTGTCCAGCCCTGGGGCCTTGGTGCTGGCCCTGTCCTCATTAGGTACTGCCAGGCGGGCTGCTGCCAGTGCCTGCCACCTCCTCTGCTCCGGGCTGCGGGTGTGGTTCCCTCCAACAAGCCGCTGCCAGCAGGGACCAGAGTTTTCCACCTCCCCACATAGCCATGTTCCCCCACCCCACCCCTGCTATGGAGAGGCACCAGTGCCACCGAAAGTGGCGTCCAGCTGTCCCAGAACGCATGAGATGACAACTTGCTGAGAACTCGGAAAGCCCTGGCTGCTCACCCTGGCTTCTCGGGCAGTTGGGCAATTGCACAATCTCCTTTCAGTTATTCTCTGTAGAGTGTGTAGCAACCGGGCGAGAATTCCAGGGCCATGTATTTACTCGTACAAATCTGCCTTCCTGCTGTTTGGCTGCCGGGCCAGGCGCGGCTCTGTGGGCCCGGGGAAATGGGGGTGTGTTCGCGTCCAGGAGGGCGTGGCCCGCGTCCGCAGCCGGAGCAGCCGCCCTGCCCTGCTGGTGCAGCCTGCTGGCCCCAAACCGCAGCTTCTTCGGGAGCTCTGGACCAGGGCCAGGACACCGAGGAAGAAGCGCTGGTGACATTCTAGACACGGGCTTTGGGCAGCAGGCTTGGCCTACAGCAATTCCAGCTAGTGATCTCTTTTCTTTTTTCTTTTCTTTTCTTCTGTTCTCCTCTCCTCTCCTCTCCTCTCCTCTCC